>CAEGAF010115690.1:0-35956 GCA_903067075.1 Micropoecilia bifurca
GTGTGTGTGTGTGTGTGTGTGTGTGTGTGTGTGTGTGTGTGTGTGTGTGTGTGTGTGTGTGTGTGTGTGTGTGTGTGACTGTGTGTGTGTGTGTGTGTGTGTGTGCATGCGCATGCAGAGGCTCAGCTGGGATCCCAAATACAACAACACAGCACTGGGGTCATTTCTAGTCTCTGTGCTGATTACACCCAGGCCAACCTGAGGTAACTGGAGCTAGCAAGTTGCAACACAATGGGACTCTTATTTTGCTATATAGAAGGTAGAACATGATTATTTGGGTTAAATGTGATTAATTGATTATTTAAATAGTGGTCAACTAATTTATTAACTGATTTGCTTAAAGAACTAAATATTCAGAGCAGCAATTAAGACAAAACTATGCAAACAATACATTTTGTATTTCAGATGAAAACCCTGGTTTGTCTGTAAATCTATTCCCAGGTGGTAAATTTTCAGCCTCACCTGGGTCAAATTCTGTAAAAATAAAAATTCTACTAAGAACCTTTTGTTAAAAAAATAAACTGATCATCCCTACACTTTAATAAAGTCAAAGAGAAAGGCCTGAGATTTTCACATGTTGACGTTAAAAGTCTATTTTTAGCTGCTGACACAGTTTGCTGCAAATGATCAAGCGTTTAAAAAGACAGTGCTGCGTTAGTGCTTAAAAAAGGGAATAAAATTATTTATTAGCATTTTTTATGCGTTTCTAATATTGTACAAAAAGGCATAAGTAGTTAAATGAGAAATCTGCAAAAAGGGGCAATTTTCTATCCAATAATCAGAATCAATTAATCGTCAGAGTAACCAATTAATCGTCAGGGTAACCGTCTGTTGCAGTCCTAATATAGGCACAGATCCATCTCAGGCTCCAGAGACTTTGAGGCATCAATAGAATTTTTGTTGAAATAATTATGCTCTCATCTACATAAGTACTGTTTCCATAGCAACCGAACAAATGAAACTGGCTGCTGATTAGACGGGGAGATATGTAGGGTCTGGGCCATAATCTGAGAGTCGTTTCAGAACCAGGACAGTACCTGCTGCGGGCCGGCCGCCGCCTCCCGCTCCTCCCTCCCCCCAGGCAGCAGGGACTTCAGCAGCTTGGGGACGGCCTTCACTGGAGAGAGATAAGATGCAGCGAAGCCTGAATGGGCTGAGGGTGAGGATGGAGAGGTCGCAGGAGCAGACGTGGAGAGAAGAAGAAGAAGAAGAAGAAGAAGAAGAAGAAGAAGAAGAAGAAGAAGAAGAAGAAGAAGAAGAAGAAGAAGAAGGGAGGTGGGAGGGGACAGAGGAGCAAGAGTGAAAGAGATGAGCTTTTTGATGCAAAGCCAAGCTGAGATCCTGAGCTACGAGGAAAAAATGAAGTCACCACCGACACACAGAGGCAGCGAAGCAGGAGGAGACGCCTTAGCGCTGCAGACGGAACGGTTTGAGATGAGGAAGCATTTAGCAGACGTACCCGTCTCTGCGTTCAGGTTCTGGGACACGACGCCGGCCAGAGAGCGTCTGGACGGAGGGGGGTCCACTGAGAGGTCCTGGTTGCTCTCCCAGCCCTGAAGGGGGTCAAACAAAGGTCATACAAAGGTCATGAGAAGGAAGGTTCAGTTACCAAGAACGTAGAACAGTCTCTGACAGACAGCAGGCACATAACCTGGAAATTAAAGAAAAGTTACAGGATTTTGATTCTATTTTTATGCAAAGTATGATGTATGTTTGTAGTCAGCCTTTTGCACTTCGATACCCGGAAATAAAATGGAGTGCTACCACTTTCAGACAGCATTTTCTGCTCTTCTTTACCAGTGACAGGAACTCAGCCAAACACAGAGTATAGTACCAGCTTCCTAAAAAAACTGCCTATGTCAAGGACAGAGGTTGGTTTGTTTTTTTGCTTATTTTGGCCAAAACATTTTTAAAAAGAAAGAGGTAGTGATTTTGTTTTTCAAAATCACTTTTAGTTAAAAAAATAATAACTTTGGACATTATTTTAGGAAGGTGACAATTTTCCTTCAAGTGTCACATAAAATATCATGAAAATAATGAAGTTTGAAGTTCAACAAAAAAAGATAAAAAGCTGAAGTCATGGATAGTTTTGTATTTAATCATCTACATTTTTTTCTATTTTGTGATGAGCTTTAATTTCACATTTTAACTCAACTCAGGTAAAATAAACACATGCACAAGGTAAAATATTTGATTCTGGATTTTTGCATCCAGTTTCTGTGATTGCAGCATTTTTAGTTTGCAGCGTTTTTCTGCTGTGACTTTAAGAGTTGGCATCACTGATTCACTCACTGAGTGTCTGAACCCATCTGACTCTGCCAGAGTCATTTTCTGTATATTCTCATGTTTTCTGATTAGAATCATATGATGTTTTATTTTTTTTTTCAGACTTTTAACTTAATACCTGACGGTGTTAGTAGAAATTAGACTCTCACCTTGAAGTAAGTGAGTCTCTGAGTGGAGGAGGAGAGGTCCAGACTGCTGGCTGACAGCTGGTCAGACGGTTAGAGTGATGGACGGTAGGAGTTAGTGACGAGGAGGTTATATAGAAACAACAGAGAAACAGGAAGTAAAAGAGCCTAAAGGTCAGTTTATGTTTAATGTTGGTGAGCAGATCTGAACTGATACGACAGAGCAGAGCTGAGAGTTAGGGCCACACGTCTGACACTTTTCTTAGAATTAGAATTCTGTTTTTCCAGTCAGAAAAGTCAGATTTCTAAGAAATAAATGTCAAAATTCTGAGAAAAAAAAAAAGAATTGAGATTAAAGTTAGAATTAGTTTTTTCCCCCCAGTGGCACTAATCTTCTTCCATAGAGCTCCTAGTGTCTGTCAGAAGTTTTTTGAAAAGCAGAACAGAACCAAAGCCAAGCTGTTGGTGAAACAGCACATTTCTCTGTTACCCGGTTTACGTTTGGAGAGCTCAGGCAGCGTCTGGCAGCTTTCCCTCTTACCGCCAGCTGTTCCTTCACGGCGACCTCCTGCTCACAGTCACACACACACACACACACACACACACACACACACACACACACACACACACACACACACACACACACACACACATGGAGACACAGGGAGGAAGTTCTGGTTCGTTCCAGATCACAGATTAAGCATCGTTTCTGAGGCGGTTCTGCTGAACCTGTCTGAGGCGATCCAGAGTCAGGATGTTCTCCACGGCCAGGACGCTGCGCAGGTACTTCTCTATGGCCGCCTCGCTGTCGGCGGACGCCTCGTCCTCACCGCTGGTGGCCAGCCGGGCCAGCATCTCCCTGTCCTCCGGACCGTGGATTTCCTGAAGGAACCGGGACCGGACCTTCATCAGCTTTCAGTCACTACTGTCTAAACCACCGCACTGCAAAAACACTAAATCTGACCAAGTATTTTTGCTCTTGTCTCCTGTCAGATATGACCTGTCTAGTCAGATATAAGAGCTTATCTTAAGTCTTCAATTCATTAATATTGATGAAAAATAACTGGTTCCACATGCAGATTTAACTTTTAACAAGATATTTTTCCCATGAAAAAATCCCACACATTCCTTCAGTTCATTTGAACCAAGTGAGGCTAAAGCTATGTCACTTGAAGAATTTTGGGTAAAACATATTTACAGAAAAATGTAATTATAGTTTTATCTTAACTGCAAACTGTACATATCCTACATACATAAATACATACATATCCTATACAGATTACAGGCTTAATTACTGTTGTAAATGCTGTTTTTCTTTCAGCTGATGGCCTTTTTTCAATCTCCATGTTCCAGTTAAAGATTAATCAATTACTAAGTTAGCTGATGATTATTTCATTAACCAATTAATCACAATTAATAGCTTCAGGCCTAGCTGTTACAGGCTTGTTCAGTCAGATCTAAAGGAACTCTGGTCCTGTTGTACCGTTTCCTCATCATTATTATCTTATGTAGACCTGAGTTCTGTGAATCATCAGCAGAAAGCTCAACTATTACTATTCTACAGTAAAGTTAGTGTGTTTCAGCCAGTTTCCACCGCATCTTTGCAGTTTTTGTTACTCACTCCTGGGATGTTGGAGACTATTTCGAAGGTGACTCCGCAACCAGGAATGGTGCTGCGCTGAGACATTCTCTTCAGGAAGCTTTGAGCGAAGCCCTGGAATAACAAACACGTCTCTCATCATTCATCTCACAGCTGAAGCAGGACTACCCAGCATGTCGGCGGGTCGGCTCCCCCACCTGTTTCCCCATGACGTTGACGCATATGCGCTTCCTGAGGACCAGCTGCATGTGGGCCGGGTGGCTCAGCTGCACCACGGCGCGCAGTGTCAGGTAGACCCTCTGCTCTGGGGACGCCGCTCGGCTGAGCTGGGGACACTCATGGACAGTGGAGTCCCAGGACGCCTCCACCTTCACCTGGGCCAGTCAGAAGGACAAGTTAGTAGGAAACGGGAGGGAAGATGTCAATTTAAAAAAAAAAAAAAAGAGGAGGGGGTGTCTTTACCTCTGGTTCGAAGTTTTTAACAATCTGAAGTTCGAAGAAGTCGTCCTCGTCTTCCCCACTCAGCAGCGCGTCAAGACCCCCGGCCAGGGGGGCCGACAGGCTAGACTGGAAGTCATCAGCTGGAAGGAGGAACAGCAGGAAATGAGTGGGTTTTATTGTCCTTACAGGCAATGGAGCGATCTGAAATACTTTACAGAACAACGTTACCGCTGAGGTCCAGGAACAGGACAGGAATGTGGGTTTCCATCCCGGCGACAGGAACCCTGAGGGACACGTCCAGATGTTGTTTTGCAGGGATTCTCTTCTGTTGTTAAAATAAAGTCACGTGAGCGGCAGAGCAGCTACCTCTCCACCGGCGCTCCTGGGATGCCGCTGCCGGCCGATGGGACCAGCACGGCGTTGCGTTCCTCTGTCAGGGTCAGGCGGCACTCCAGCAGCTGGGACTCCCTCTCCACGTCATCCTCCGACTTGTCTGTAGGGACAGACAGAGACAGACGGAGACACTTAAACACAAACAGACGCCACTCACAAGTTGAGAAACTGTTGAATGAGACACCTACTAGGCCACTAGGGGGCAGTGTTTCATATAATATTCTATGAAAGAAATAGAAAAGTATGATGGATTAAAACTGACTCTTTGGTAAAAATGTCCTTTTTATTTTGGTATTGTTTATAAAGTCTCTAACTAAAGTAATATTATATCATTTTAAATTTGGAAAAAACGTTTTTACAAATGGAAATGTGGAATGTGTTTAACACGTTTAATATATTCTAATTACAGCAACTTCCTCCCACTGTGGAAGGAAAAGCAGTTCCCATAGTATGATGCTGCCACCACCATGTTTAGCAGCAGGAAGGGTAACAAACTTCTGAAGCCGTTACAGAACAGCTGGATCTGTATAGACATTCAATTACACACATTTGGAAGCCGATTGATTGCACTGGATTTTATTCTACTTCTGCAACATCTATCATAATGTTTTTATTAGATCCAGGACTTTAACACATTAATTTTAATTAATTACAAGATATATTTTTTAATGCAATAATTTTTTTTTTTTAAATATACAAAGGTTCCAGCTAGAATCAATATACTCGCACGTTTCTGGTACGTGCGAGTATATTGATGTAACTTCATGAAGTTACATCAATTAACAACAGTGAACAACAAAGTTGCTTCTCTCTGCCCTCTGGGGCAGAGAGAAGCAACTCTATACTAATCTGTTAGTATAGAAAGGTAAAATATCTTGTTAATGTTAGCTTCAAAATATTATGGGATGGGATGCTAGAAAAGGCTATTGTTGTGTTCAAAGTGTGCTAAATGGAGTTAGCCTACCAGTGAAGCTATTCAAATAGCATCTGAATGCTAAATACGTAGCAACAGCACAGACGTTAAAAAATCTAACGTCAGCATCCAACGTTCCTGAAACACTGGAAACATGAATGGTGCAAAGTGATATTATACCCAAACTGATTGTCCAACAACAGATTCAAAACAATACATATCTTTGCTATTGAGCTCATGTCTATTTATTTTACAATTTAGCAGCAAAAAAGAATTTTAAATTGAAAGTCATGCTTTTTTTGTTAATCTATAATTAAATTAAAAATGCAGCTAATCAATTACAGACCCTGAAATGAACTAATTTAAACATTTTAACGGAGTCCCGCCACTAGTTTTTATCAAAATGGAGTCGAGCAGGAGGAAAACTGATCGTCTCCTCAGCCTGCGGCCGCCTGCAACTGCTTCTACCTGGTTTAGTGACGATCTTCTGCAGCTGCTGGTCCAGGTACTCCTGCCTCTCGGTGAGTGTGATCAGCCACTGCTCCCTCATCCTCTCCAGGTCCACCTCCTGCACACACGGACACACACATCAGCTGGAAGGAAACACGTTTTCCACCTGTTCTGACAGATAAGGACTCACTTGATAGCTGTCCATGTCTTCGCCTCCATCCTAAAGGTTTAATGGTGGTTAAAGAGAAATGTTAGTGACAAGCCTGGGTGTAAATATTAATGTTAGAGGTGGGAGTTTGGGGTGGGGTTCTCACCGGACGAGGGTTGTTCTTGGAGATCTGGCGAACTTTGATGTCCCCGAGTGACACGGACACGATGGAGGCTGCGATGAGAGGCATGGTGCCCGAGTCTGGCACCGGCCGCACTTCCACTCGGATCCGGTGAGACTGACCCTGAAGGCGGTGAACATTCACAGACTACAGTGAGAACTTTCTCCTTCGCTTTCTGCTTTTTGGTCCTCCTCCTCATCCATGAAGCTTCCTTTTCAACTTCTGTTGGGTTTGAGGTTGTGGTTCAGGATTATTTGAGCTTTTTAGATGCTAATCAGCTGATTTTAGCTGTAAAAACAATGGCTTGTTGGCATGATCATGCATCTTAACAACTAGTTAAAAGAATAAACAGTAGCAGCAGACATTCTGCCAGCTTAGCAGCATCCAAAACCAGGGGGGATATTCGTCCAAACTTCTAACGCCTCAACCGAAACAATGATGAACAAAATTCCACTAAGAGCGTTTTCACATCCGATAGACCAAAATTTCAACATTTGTTCTATTTTCAGCTGGTGTGGTTTGCTTTCACACCACACTGTGTCAAACGAACCAAACCCTTTGGAAAACCTGTTCCCTTATTCACCTGTGGGGGCGCCGCACCAAGAATCACTAAAGGAAACAACATGAAAACCCGTGAAGAAGACACTGAGCACAACTTCCTTCCTCAAGAAATGTACGCAAAATTGGAGTGGCGTCAGATTTTAGCAGTTGGAGGATTTCTCTTTTGTCTTTGGTAAATAGTACTAGACTTCACAGGTTTGTTTTGGTTGTATTTACCCAGAATGCCCTGCTCTATAGTCCACTTCCTGCTTTTAGAGCATTCTCTCAGCAGTTTGGCATTAACATAAGGATTCAAACCACACTTAAACTGAACAGAGACTGAGGTTTATAGATGGACTGGCATTTGACCGATTCCTACCTCCCCAAACGAACCAGATTTCTAGGCAAATGAACGGACTAAAGCAGACTAAACTGAGCTGGTGTAAACCAATCAGAGCTAATGTAACAAAGCTACGGAAACGTGCCGCCACCATGAACAATTTTGCTCACAAAAAACACACATTCATGCACTGATTGGTGGACGAGTTTGGATTCAGACAAATTGATAAGTAGCAGGAGAAAGCAGGTCTGCGTCACCTGTTTGAGCTGGAAGACTCCGCCGGTGCGGACATCCTTGGCAGGAAGAACCTCTACCGTGGTGAAGTCTCCCGCCTCGTTCAGCTCCATCAGCTGCACCCACAGCTCCAGCCGCCGGGTCACCTCGCTCCACCTACGTTACAGCGGGTCATCAGGGCACTGCTTGACATTGTTCTGATTCTGACAGATGTGAGGAGATTTTAGGGGAAACGCTCTACTGGATCTTGAGGTTTGGTAGCTCAAACCAGTATATTCTCCGTTTCTGCCGTGTTAGGGTGGGGTGTGTAGGCAGTTTGTGTGTTTGGACCTCTCTCTGAGGGATCTGGTCTTGGCTTGAATCACTCCCAGGTCCCACAGCGCCAGGTTCCTGCGGTGGTTGGCCTGCTTGTGGCCATAAACCTCAATGGCCACTGCGCCGTCAGCCAGGAATTCTAGCAAGTCCTCTGATGCTGGAACGGATAACTCCTGAACATAGAACAACAAAACGGCTGCCGTGTTTTTTCCTCTTAGCTACTGCTCTCTCCATCTCATTTATTTCTGTTTTCTGCATCATTCATCACCTTGGTGTTGTCAAAGACCACGGTGCACTGCGGGTCTTTGGAAGCGGACGACGAGCTGGATGACCCAACCTCTGGAGCGGTGAACACTGGCTCCTCCAGGCCCCAGAAGTGATAGTGGCAGAAGACGAAGTTGGACAGGTGGCGAGGGAGACCGGTGGCCTGGAGGATTTTCACCTGAGAGAGACACGGCTTGTTACGTAGTGAAAGAGACAACACATCAGTTTGACAGAGCTTCAGGTAGTAATGTATGAAATGACGCTATTAAAACCTTAAATTGAGTGAAATGCAGATTCTGTAATCAAAAACAGACAGAATAAGTTACATTTTCAATTGAAATCCCCTTTCTTGCTACTAAATTATTAAATAAGTTTTGAGCTCAAAAACTAAAGTATTTTGTTGTTCCCAATGCTACACGATGACATTGGGGACCATCTGTGCTGCTGCTTCATGTTTAGCATTGAGATACTATTTTAGGCTTGATTAGCTTCTCTGCTAGGCTAACGCCTTGTACCACAGCTTTAACACAACAATAGCCTTTTCCAGCGTCCAATCAGATCAGTCTTTGAAGCCAACATTAACCCCCAGTGGGCCAAAAGAAGCAACTTTGTCATTCACTGCTGTGAGCAAATGTTGTTTGTGCACCAGATTTATGGGTTTACTGGAAACAAGCAAATATGAAGGTTCCGGCCGGAATCTTTGTACGTAAAAAAAAAGAAAAGAAAGATTGTGTTACAATTCTTAATACGTTAACATCTATGGATAAGGGAGTAAGAAAATGGATGGATGAATTTAACATTAATATGTGTTACAGTCCTAATCATAATGAATTATACTAATCTGTTAGTATAGAAATGAATAAACAGGAAACCAGTAAGGGGTGTAAATTTGACTTCGTCTCACCACACAGTCCAGTTTGCGCTCCTGAAGCTCCCCGTTCTGCTGAGTGTCAGGACGTCCGGCGCTGCTGTCCTCGGAGCTCTCTGTTCCTCGCCTCACTTCCACATGCAGACGCCCGGCCACCTGACAGATACAGACGCACACATAGCAGCTGACTATACTTCACCTTACATCTCCATCAGAACAATTACATATGAAGTTTTTTGATAAATACTTTATTTTCTAGCAAGAAAATTCAACACGGCCTTCTGTACTGATAGGTAGAATTCTGTAGATATTATGAGAGGATTGTTTTGAAGTTCACCAGAAGAAGAAAGAAAAATCCAATTGGTTGATGCTAAAGTTGCTTGCTCTTTATTCACCTTGCACAGGTGCACTATCATAATTTTACCACTAGGAGGCAGTCTCAGGAATGAGTGACACAAACAGAGCTTTTGCATCTTGTTTCTGTTCATTTCTGTGATTACTCTGTTCAGAGAGCATAGTATAGACCTGCTTTGTTCTGGTGTTAACCCCAGTGGTATGATATCCTGTATATATTATCTGCGTTTAGCATTTGATAGAATGCAAAACTATCTGCATTTACTGAGTAAAAGTTGAAACGCAAAATTTTGTGGGAAAAAGCAGAATGTCTTCATTTACAAACATTCCTCATTGTGATAAATCCAGAGTAATCAACCGTCCGATACCAATTTTGAAAAAGTTAAAAGGAATAAAAACCAAACCAATAGCATGATGTATTTGAGTTTGTAGTGCCTCATTTTGAAAGACCATAAACCTTGAATACCTCTCCTTTCTGGTTGATGATGGGCACTGCGTACTGCAGCTTGACGTCATGGAACAAGCAGGCCAGAAAGACGTTGGCCACCCCGATCAGACTGTGGTTCTCCTGCTCGTCAAAGAACGGGTCGGTGCGCTTAAAGTAGTGCATCATCTGAACCAGAGAGACGAGGTTAGGACTTGATGAGGGCACGCGCTAATGTTTTCATCCCTCCTTCCTGAACTCACAGGACTGTCCTCCTCCAGTGCCTTCCACTCCTGGTAGAGCTCCCTCATGTCCACCAGCCGGTTCTCCAGCTTCTCCAGAGCCCAGATCTGCTTCCCTTTGGCCTTCCTGCGGACCTGGATGGCCGGCTCGCTCAGCACCGCGTCCCGCTGCACAGGGACAGAAACCACACTGCACTCACTGATGGAATATTTATTCTCACTTATATATGTTGGAAAAAATATAATAACGACTATTTTAGTTATCAATTAATCTTTCGATTATTCTAAATGTAAATCAGAAAAGAAAACTGCCACATTCTGACAATTTTTCATTTAAGCCTACATGTATTAGAAATAGATTAAAGGATGGAAATAAACAAAATAATTCAATTACCTTTGAAAATATGAAACATTTACTCACCTCAATGCAGAAAAACTATTCGGTAACACTTTATTTGAAGGGGGTGAATAAGACTGACATGGCACTGTCATAAATATGACATAACACCTGTCATGAACATGAATAAGCCTTCATGAATATAACAGCCTTTAGGACTGTTGTCATAAAGCATCATTCTGTAAATTATGACACTTTTAATACAAAATTGACATTATTCAAAATGTCTTTGTTATGACAACTTGACATTAACCAAGAAATCATTAATGTTTAAACTTTACCTTTAATAACATAAGCTGTTTTCACACTGCAAGGAACGGAACAGAACGGAATGGAACGGTTCCAGCCCTGTTGTGTTTGCATATACACTGAGGGCCATCAAAGCTGTACCTGACATCATTATTTGACATCATTATTTATGAAACTAAACTATGGTTTCAATGTAGCAGCCAAAGCCTTTTCCTCAGAGATGCGGCGGAAAACTTTCTCTTTCCTCGTTGACCGATCTAGCTCATTCTGTGCTCGTTCATCAGCAAGTAGAGGAGGAAAATATTTACCTCATCATTAGACCAGGGGATTGCACTATATTAAGACGAATCTATTGCTAATTAAAACTAGTAATAAAAATATTGACAAGCGCACTCTTTACAAAATACAGTTTAGTGAGAGCCAGCTGTCAATGGAAAATCAATGTCTGACTCCATAACAACCAGCGACCAATCAGCTGCTGGTTCTAAGCAGAACCGCTTGGCCGGCCCGATTGGAACCACAGCTCTTGTGGTTCCAAGGGGCCGGGTGGAACCGGTCGGAGGCTCTAATGCAAATACGGTCGGAACCGTTCCGTTGCATTCCTTGCAGTGCGAAAACGCCTATAAAGTTGCCTAATTTTTAAAGTGCAATCAGTAATACTTTTATATCAAATTTATATCAGTAATGATTAATGTTAAGTTGTCATAACAACGACATTTTGAATAATGTCAACTTTGTATTAAAAGTGTCATAATTTACCGAATGAATATTTATGACAACAGTCATAAATATTCTGACTGTTGTGACTGTTGTCATAAATATTCATGAAGGCTTACTGGTGTTCATGACAGTGTCATGTCAGTCTTATTCACCCCCTTCAAATAAAGTGTTACCAGGTTTTCTTTTAGTGAATGGTTGGTCATCACCAGGATTCATCTTCAGCTAAAGAAAAATCCTAACAACGTGAAACTCTCAGGCCTTTCTGCTCGACTTATCAATTCAGTGTTGGGCCGATGTGTTGATTATTTTTTCAATTTAGTTAATAATTGGATAGCAGAAGTTGCTTTGTTTTAAACTGAATTTGGACCCGGTGAAGCAAAAACGTCACGTCAGTAATTCTGTGTAAAACAGATTTACAGACAAAGGGTTTTTTACATCCAAAATGAAAAATTTATAAATCTTTAGTCCAGCTTTGATTTAATTACTGGTCTGAGTAAGTTTTTCTTTCAGCAAGTGGCCTTTTTTGAGTCTGTATGCTCCCATTAATGAGTATCAACTACTAAACCAGTTAACAATTATTCAATAATAGATTAATTGCATTTAATCTGATTGATCATTTCAACCCTAGTTTTTCCAGTTTGGATGTTATCCTGCATCTTTGTACAGACGGAGGATTAATCTGACGAAGCTACTAAAAAACTCAGCAAGGGATGTCCACCACCGTGAGTTCGGTTTCTATAGTAGCCGGTGGCAGCCCTAGCAAACAGTTGGTCGTTTCTGCTAGTTGTTTTGCATTTAATGTGACCAGTAACGATGACCAGGAGATTTTTTTTTCCACTAATCCAACCCAGATAACCAGAACCTGTTGGTTGTCTCTCTCAGAAACAAACAGGTTACCTTCCTGTTAGCGTCGAGGTTGGCAGCAGGGATCTGCAGAGTCACCAGGTAGTCAGTCCTCTTGTTGAGCTCCTCAGCGATGAAGCTGGCCTCCTGCGCCAACAGCTTGGCCCGAACTATCTGCTCCCTGAGGCGCCGCAGGCTGCGGGTCATCATTGCTTCTCTGCACCGCAAACACCAACGAGTTCAACGGATCGTCCAGGCAGTCTGTCCAACTGAGCTACGATTCGACTCACCTGTCTTCGCTCCAACGTCGCATTCGTTTGTGAGGTCCCGATGACGTTCCGGCAGCGGTGGCGCCGACTGGGAGGGACGACGCGTCCGAGAAGTGGGAGGATTTCTCCGGCGTGAGCCGCTGGCGGAGCTGTTGCAGCTCCTGCTCGTACATCAGCCTCTGGCGCTCCAGAGCACAGCGCTTCTCCTCCTCGTGCTGCCTCTCCAGGGTCTGCAGCACCGACTGCAAGGGGTCTGGAGAGCAGGAAGAGGAAGAGGAAAAGGAAAAGGAGGAGGAGGAGGAGTCACATCAGCCCAATCAGAAGAAAAATGAGAGACTGATAGCAAAAGCAAAAAGTTTCTGCATCAATTCCATATGCAGAAACTGAATTGATGCAGTTTTAATTCCTCAAGACAACTTATCCTGGTGTTAGGGGGCGCTCTAGTAGACCACCACAGTTGTTCCCACTGTGGTTTTATGTTAAAAACATTCTTTAAAAGTTGATAGGAAACTTAAAAATATGACTAGATAGTTATATATTAATGCAATATATTATTGACAATACTTAAAAAAAATACAAGTATAAATTTTTTGCACTTCAGTTAAATTTTAAGTCATCAGCCAGTGGATCCTAAAACAAGGTACATAATGCCAGTCACATTTAAAAATTAAAAACTAAATATGACTTAATGAACCACGATGAGTAAACATCTTCATATGTTTTATTAAATATTCTTGGGTAAAATCATCCTAAAAGGCTCCAGGTCTAATATTTCACACCGTTCTTCACACACAACACAGCTACAATAAGTTTAAAACAGTTATGGGTCGGTATTATGTTGAACCTGGAACTGTTTGGGCTCTAAATATTTATTCTTTCGCTGCCTGAGGATTTTCAGCGCCTCATTCCAGGATAGATGTCATTTAAATGAGCCAGAAAGGAAAGAGAAAAGGCGTTTCCTTCTGCAGGGCCTTTGTTGATTGGCATGACTCACCGTTGGTGCCCATCCCCTTCATCATGACCTCCATCTGAGCAAACTCGTATCCGAAGCTCAGCTCACTGGAGACGTCACTGAGCGCGTCCGTGTCCACCTCCAGGTGGTCGGTGCTCAGGCACTTCTTCATGGCGGCTCCTCCACCCTCGTCCTCGCCCACCGCTCGCCCTCTGTGTCTGGGTAGGTTGATCCTGTGTGCAAGTTGGTTGTGAGACGCAGTGCGAGTGAGAGAAAGAGGAAGCTTTAAAATGGGAAGAGTTTGTCTGTTCTAAAACATGCTTGTTGCTCTTCAGCAGGAGCGTACGACCGACACTTCGTCCATAAGCATCAACAAGAGATACGAGACGAAATCAACCCAAACAGCCTCCCAAAGTGACACAAAAAACTATTTTGTGTCACTTTGGGAAACAAAGTGAAACAATAAGTTCTTATTGTCACTTGTAGGTGACAATAAGAACTTGTCACCTACATGTTCTTATTGTAGGTGACAGATTATGCAAGAACAAAGGTTGCCTGGAAATACTCCCATTAACCACTGACTGTCCAAACATTGAGGATCAAATCGTACACATTGGAGCTAATTATTCAGACAAACAGAAATAAAAAATTCAGAGAAATGACTTTGGGTATCTTATTAGCAGAAAAACTGAAAACTAGAATGTTTATCAGAGAACTGGACATTGAGATGAGAACTACAGCAGACAGCTCACCATCAACAAATGGGTCATCAAAGAACGATCTGCCAGCTCAGTGACCTGTGTTGACAACCTCAACGTTTTCTGGGAGTGCTATCATCTTTTCGGGCAGGACGGAGTTGTTCTTCATCAAGATGGGAAAGGTTTTTTCACTGCTAACCTTTTCAACGCTGTTATAGCAACGCCTCCAACACAGGACAATGTAAAGAACAAGATCCCTGTCCCAACAAGGATTGTAGGAGGACGAGCACAGAGTCAGCAGGCAGGAACGGACCCAATGTATGGATTTTCCATACCAGTGGGAGACAAGACTGCTTATCGTAGCCCTGGACACCCGGCACACCAACTGGACAGGTCAGTGTCCACACCCCTCCCTACCCTTTCTGCACCTCCTGGATCAGTGGCCTTGTCACATGAACTGGTGTTTCTTAACTTTAGTGAGAAACACCAGTTCATTTTATACATGAAATTGGCGCATTTCATGTATAAAATGACTTTACTTCTTAGTGCTCCAATTGCAAAACCACCTGGCTCTGAATCCCCTGAGCTATCCTCACTATATGACTCGGCGGTCTGACATTAGATTTACACCCGTCTTCCTTCAGAATGCGTCTGGTCGCCCGGCAGAATGACACAGGACAGTACCTGTCCCAATCAGTAAAAGGAAATTTACAAAATTTAAAAAAAACAGAAATACTAAATGCCGCTGTCAGACTTTGGTCAGACCAAACCTCAGACTCATTTTCTTTATGATATGAAGCACTTTTAACTGCAGATGTGTGACACAAATAAACCTGACTGGACTTCTACTATCGTTTTCCAAAAACACAAGGAGAAAATCAAACACCTGCTAAACCAGACCTGAAGTAGTGGTTGTTTCCCCACAGGATTCTGTCACCGTGATGCAGCGGCACTGGACTGGTGAATGGGGTGCCGTTCACACACGTTCTGCATGGAGAGAAGCAAACGTTTACAGTTACGCATGTAGAAAAGTCGAATCGGACGACTTGTCGGCTTTTTCAGCACTGACAGATCAGTTCGTTGTAAACTGAACAATCTGGTAACACCTTTGCGAACACGGTTTTTGGAGTGGATGCTGATACTGAGAGATGGAGAGCGACAAGGAGTTTTATAAACTCATATTAATTCATTATTGATGGATGCATTCACGCTGCAAGAGAATGAGACTGGCGCGATAACAGGGAGGCAATTAATTAACTATGTTAACTTCAGTTGTTATAAGAATGATGTACATATAAAAAAATGACTTGAATATGTTGCCTTGAAATTGGGCCTCTGTCTCTTTAAAAAACTCCTGCTCTTTCTGAAACTCCGCCTTCAGGAAGTCATCATAACATTGTTGCTGGCTAGTCTGAAGGAGCCAAGAGGAGGATTCTGGAGGATTCTAGGTTAATAACATTATAACATAAGGTAAAGCTAAAATAAAAGCTCATTTTACATAATACTGCCCCTTTCATATTCCATCTCTCTGTTGTGGAACATGGTGGATTTGGAAATAAAAGCTGAGGATGTGAATTCTGTACCGGGCGCCGCGGTGAGGAGTCAGCACCACGCCGCTGCTCTCCGTTATGTCGATGACGCAATGCTCCGCCTGGATGGCCATCCCACACAGCTGGATATCTTGCGAGTTGGCCGAGCCAACGCGCATGTGGTCCTGAGCAAACGCAAAGAGAAAAAAATAAAGCAGTTGGAAGGGATTAACACTCTAAGTCTTTATATACAAGCAGCTGAGTTGTGTGTTTGTGTGAAGTACTTTGAGGTAGTAGACCAGCAGCTCGTTGAGGGCGGGGTCAGCATTGAGGTTGACCAGGAAACACTTGTCATCCACCACTTTGATGCCGGATGACTGAAGGGAGATACCCAGGCTTTCCAACTGCTTCTGACGCTCCTACAGAAAACACACATTTTATATGTTTGTTTGTTTGAACAGCACATTTCAGCATCAAGGCAGCACAAAATGCTTCACATTGTAAAACCGTCATACAGTCACCAATTATGAAACAACCAATGAACATTATATTTTGTCAAATGCTATCATCAGGCAAATACACATAACATATGTTGATTAATGTTCCAGTTATTATGAATCAAAGGCAATTCTTAGCCTCAATTTAAAGGAACTCTGTGTTTCAGCAATTTTCCAGTTTTCTGAATGCTTCTTCCAGATTAGATGCGCATAAAAACTGAATGCTGCTTCTCCATGTTTGGTTCTGATTCTGGTGATGGAGAGTAGACCAGAACCAGAAGACCTGAGTGGTCGGAAGGCTGACATGATAAAATACCTCTAATATGTTTTGGTGCTAATGTGCTAATGATCTGGTTAGTACTGGACAGGTCATCTGCACACTGATAGTTTCAAAGGGGGGAAAAAAAGGTTGTTTGTAGTGAGATTAAGAAAAGTTTCCCAACAACTTCTACATTTTGGAGATTTTCAGATCAGTGAGCGGTGTACCTGTGCAATTGCTTCGGTCTTGCGGAGTTTCTCTTCCCAGCTGACCGTCATCTCTTGGATTAGATTCTCAGACTCTTCCAGTCGCTCCTTCAGCTCTGGAGCCTTCATAGACTGGAAGGAAACATCCCACATATTAACACTGCAAAAACTCAAATCCTGCCAAATATATACTTTTTAGTGCAAATATCTTAGTGCACTTGAAATAAGACAAAACTAAATGACACAATATAGGACCTTGCATTAAACCCATTATTCATGAATATTGATGAAAAGTTCTGCTTCAACTGGCAGATTTTTTTCTCTTTCACTTCCAAACATCTAATTATTTTATTTCCTTATTTTAAGAAGTGCATTTTGTTTTTGAAGTGTTTATGATTTCTGCGTGGAGACGCACCTCCGCCTCCGTCAGCTGCTCTCTGAGCTTGTCAACCTCCTCTCGGAGCTCGCGGATGATCCTGGCATTGGGGTCTTCGTTCACCACGGCGTGGTTGACGATGCTCTTGGCCCTGTCGGCGTAGCGCAAGGTGGACAGCGTCTCGTCGTAGTTGTCCGCCGCCGGGCTGACGGTGGCCACCATGGCGGTCCGGCTGTTCCCTCCAAGGCTGTCCTGCAGACACAGAATCACAATACATCTCATCGTTTACAGCAAAGGTGTTCAGAGTGTGGTGTTTGTTTGCGGCAGCCTGTAAACTAAGACAAAACTACAACTTTTAAATGAAAATCTACTTACAAAAATGTTTGACGCAACACAAAGGACAACCTTCCTGCTGTCCTTTTATTGTCATGGTGACAAGGAGCACATCTACTTTTGGAGGAAAGTCAAACCCGCAGCATAACAGAGCCTCCACCGTACTAAAAATGACTATAACAATTTTGTGTGTTTGTTGATGAAAAGCTGCCTCAGTTTGTGTCACACCATATTCATGGGTGAACAAAAAGTCAAGGATTTTTAATTAAATGTTCCTTTTTAGGAACAGCACAGCAGGAACATTTTAAGTAATTCAAAAAAATCTAGCAGAAAAAAGGCAATGATTGTTTCCCTGTGATCATTAAGTTAAGGCTTTTTTAGCAAGGCTTCTCTCCACTAGATACATTTTAGAGAAATTTTGATATTATTTCAATAGGAAAAAAATAATAAAAAATCTAGATAGTTTAAAGATTTTACACAACATTATGAGGGGTGCTGACTAACTTGGCCACAGTTAGAATTGAGTTTTTAAAGTTAAGCAATTTTAATACAATCTATGACTAAATTAAAGCCAATTCAAAATGCTAACATTGAAGACTTAAAGTGGAGGAAACAAACCTTTTCTGGATTCAGCAGAGCGTTGAAACTCTCCAAAGCACAGCAGAAAGTTAATTACTCAGAGACTTTCTCTGGATTAAAAATAGGCTTATTGTGCCTGTCCAGCATGGTGGGTTGGGGTGGAGGGGTGAGGGGGTAGGGAGACACAGGCGGGCCTGTTGGGTTGCTGTGCGGGGATCTTTGTGTTCATACCTTTAGCAGCCAGGTGAGCACAGAGTCTCTGTAGGGAACAAACTTGCTCTTATTCTTTCCGGCTCCGTGATCAGCCAAGGCCGAGATAACTAAACCCAAAGTGCTGAGGGACCTGAGGGGAGGCCGTGTTCCAGGGGAGAGAAAAGTTAGCAAATCATCAGAATTTGCTCAACTGCACAAAGTTCATTTTATACACAAGTGATTATCCAACTAAAAACATCTTATTTCAATTATTCAGACTGCTGAGCGAGACTCCTTTTCGTCTGTTTGCGTACTTGTTGATGTTGCTGCCTTCTTTCAGCCGTTCGCCGGCCGCTCCAGTTTTGGCTGCTCGCTCACTTCCAGCCAGGTCCACCAGGCTGAGCTTGCTCACCTTCTCTCCACTGGTCTGAACCAAACACACACACACACACGCATACGAGCACACACGCACACACTCAATATTAGTTCAGATGCAACTCTAAACACTAGAACAACTTTTGTATCAGCAAGTCAAATGTAAGACCTCTATGCCACCTTGAATGAAATTTAATACTGAAAAAAGGATAAATATAGATGATGGTTGGGGAAACTTGCTGCACTACAATCAAACATAGCAAAAACTGTGAAAAAACTAGCTAACTAGTTAGCAAGGGTATATTAGCAAAAGTTTTTTTTGTTCCTAGCATTGTATGGGTTGACAGCAGAAATCAGCCAGTAGCAAAAACAAACGTAATATAAACGACTGCTGACAAATTTACACTTAGCCACGATAGAGACAAGAAGCTGGCTATCTATCTAGCTCGCTAGCAAAGCTATCTTAGCAGAGTTGCAGGATGTCTGAACTGCTTTGAGTGACAGAACAAAATAAACGTGTTTGCGTTTGACTCAAACATTTGCCTGACTGAAAAGGTCAGAAAGGGGAAAAAAATCCACCTTCCTGCCAGCCAATATTCCTGCCAGCCAGGACTAAAATCTAAATCTTTTTATTAACTTGAGACATTTTAAGGCCTTAATTTTTAGCCAATGAATTTAAGACTTTAAGGAAGTGTGAATACCCTGCTTTAATTTACAAAAACGTCTTTCAGGTTTTCATCCAGCAGAGTGTTTCTTACCCCAGACTGCAGGTCCATGAGTGTGTGTGTAAGGATGATGTTGAACACAGCATGGGACCTGCTGCTCTCTTCGTTCATATTTGTGGCCGCCACAGTGCGAGATTTATTCCCCTCTGACATCAGAGACTCGATGTCCTGATGAACACATAAGTCACTAACATGTTACAGTTTTTCCTTTATGGAGGAACACGGAGCTCATTTTGGTATGGCTGCGTTACCTTGTAGCTGGCCACGGCCAGGCGGGACAGTCCGTCAACATAGGGACCAAAAACGTTGTGCTCCCTCACTCTCAGCGCTTGGCGACTCCTGCAGAAACAGGTAAAAACAATCCTGACTCTTTCAGTGTTCCTGTAGGTTTTAATGACAAGCCAAGAAAAATCCAAACAACTTCATAACAGCTGAAGGTGAAACGTAGACCTCTCACCCCTTGGGGTCGAGCAGGTCTCGGACCTTCTCGTTATAAATCTCCATGTAGGAAACCTCCACGGTGAAGGTCTCTCCCTCTCGGGCCTGCTGCACCGTCCTGCTGAAGAGCGAGCTGCAGAGGCGAGGGATCAGGCCAGGCTGCTCCGCTGAGCCCATCATAGTGTACGACTTCCCAGAACCTGGAGAAGTCGTACTGGATTCAGAGACTTTAGTTGGAACCCCCCCACCCCCGAAAAACATGACACAGGAACAACAAAGAAACAACAATATTGCTTCAGTGTTTGACTTTCAAACTAAACACTTCAAGTTTCAGGCGAAGTGATTACATAAATTCTTTCTGTTTGCAAAAAGCTAGAATAATATGAGGGAGTTCTATTTTGATAAATTGTTTGTTTTTTTCACATTTTAACCTTGACCTCCTTTTAATATGTGGTGGAATTGCTTTCCACTAGCTCCTCACAACAGCAGTTTGCTGGAATTTCTTGAGGCTCATTCCAAACAGAAATATTGCAACTGGGTTGGGTTTATAGACTGCTCTCACACACACTCCTTTTAAACTCTTCCTACAATTTCTTAGTTTTGGTGACTGCCACCCTGAAACATTGACTTTATAGTCTTTTGTTAATAATATAGCAGCATAGCTACAATCATTTTTTAACTTCATGGCGATTTTGCCTCAATAATTCCACATAATCTTCTTTTCTCATAATGTCATCTGTTTAGTATAGCGCACCAGTCCCTCCAGCAGCAAAAAAAGCCCCAAGACATGACGCTGTCACTTTACAATTCAAATGTAAGCAAGTAACAAAGATCATCATGTTACCTGTCTGTCCATAAGCAAAGATGCAGGCGTTGTAGCCCATGAAAGCGTTGTCCAGCAGGCTCTCACCAAGGCACTGGAACACCACATCCTGACCTGCAGGAATTAAAAAATAAAATAAAACAGGAGTCTCACTGCGACAAACTGAAATCAAATTTTAAATTCAGTCTAAGGTAAATGATATGCACAGCAGGAGCTGATAAGGACAGTTGTTGAAAAGCTCCCGAGCAGACAGACGCTGGAGAGGGTGAGTATTATTTTCAGAATCAATGCGTCTGACCGCACTGGTATGAAGGAATCGAGGCCTGCACGCCTGCTCTTTTACAATATTAATACTACAGACGAGCAGAGTGCTACCATCTTCCATCCGCTCCCCTAATGGTGCCCGTTCTTCAGCTCCAGAAATAGACCCGTATATCAGGAAACATTGTGTCAGAAGATGGGCTGAAGGGATGACTCACCAGACAGCGGCGCAGAAATCACATGGACAGAGGAAAACCAACCAACCAACCTGCAAACTTGTCCTGTTGGGATTCATCCATGGACCAGAAGCAGTAGTCATAGGCAAACGACTGAGGAAAAACATAGGAGTGTTAGAGGAATTTGAAATGCATGAGCCGATAAACGATAAAATACTTTACGATAAAATACTTTAAAAGCAAAGTTGATTTTAATAGTTACCTTAGGCTGGTTCCTGGGATCAGAGAGAAGATAGAAACGAAAGAGTGGTTAATAATTAGCATTTAGAGATCAATAAATTTGTCATTTATGGTCTACTGAATTGAACGGAGCATAACATCAAACTGTTTACCTGAGATGTAAAATGTACTAGTGTAAAAATTAACTTAGTAACAAAATAATTAAAAAGTATGTGTTCCCCAACAAATTTATATTTACTTACTTCAATTTTATACTATTATAAAGTAATTATGTCACCGTCAGTTGTTATAAAAAATGCCTTAAAGGGCATTTTACTTCTCTAGCACCTTGAAATTGGGGCTCTCTCTTAAACTCCTGCTCTTTCTGAAACTCCGTCTTCAGGAAGTCATCACAAAAATGTCTATTAACCCTTTAACAAACTTTTTTTCCAGTGTTGCTCTGAGAAGTAGCTCCTATAATGAGGTCAGCAGGTGCGCATTTCCACCAGGTGTTTGCTAATTGCTTCTGGCTAGTCTGAAGGAGCCGAGTGCAGGGAAGGCTGCTCTCTGAGGCAGACGCTAGGAAGCTTGGAAACTGCAGCTAAGGGGAGGAGTTTCGAAGGCGGAGCTATGTGCATCCAGGTGTTTTGACCAGATGAATGGTTGCCATGGAGATTAAAGGATTTTTTTTAAACATGCATGAAAGAATCAAGGCAACACTCCAGGTATGATTTAGATGAAAATATAACCTTATAACATGATGTAAAAGTGTAAAAGTAAAAAAAGTTGATTTTACACAATACGGCCCCTTTAATATCAGACAAATGTAAGTAAATAATAAAGTTCTGTTTTGATGTGACTGATTGATTTCAACTTTGTCTAAGATTCTTTTCTTTTTTAAGAAGCAGCTTCAGAATTGAGAGGTTCAAAAACATCCTAATGAAATGACTATGAAAAATTTTCTCTGTAAAGTGATCCTTACGTGGCAGACGTTTGTCAGCACATGAGAGGCAGGGACTGTAAATGACCCACACATGAGCAGAAACATGGCAGGCCTTCAAAGATATGGAGTCAAAGGTGTTTTAATCAGAGCAGAGCTCCAAAATCTGCCCAGGTTACTAATCCTCTTATGTTGCTGGTGACCCACTGGAGGAATGTTGAACAGTAGTCTGGGCCTCACACCCTGCTGGTGTCCCCGACATGCCACGGCTGCCTAGAACCCATACCTAGTTGCATTCCAGCAAGTTTATGTCAAATTCAATTATCCAACATTTCTTGAGCTCCTGTCATTATGTCACTCCTGTCACCAGTGCAGCTCTGGACCTTAATTACATCAACATTAACTGAGAAACATGAAGGCCATAAATGAACTGTGGTCAATACAGAATCAATCTGTTTTTCTGTTTCTCCCCATAGGATGGACAGTTGATGAACTTTCCTTTATCTTAAAGGTTCACAGGGTTCCATCTTTTCTAGACTCAACATTTCAGAAGTCTTAGTGTTTTTTCAGTTCATTTTGAAAATATGAATATAAATGAATGGATAAATATACTCGTGAATTAATCATCAAAAATGTGTGGATAAAGGATATATGAAATGAGAAGAGATAGAGGGATGGTTGAATAAGGTATAGGGAGATAAATGGAAGGATAGTTGGATGGATGGACGGACGGGCGTGTTTCTCTAGTTTTTGCTTACATATCCAGTTGTGAAAAAAATAAAAACAAAAAAAATCTTATATTTCATATTTCACTGTGAAACAATTTCTGCTTTACGAGAGAAAGGCTGAGTTTGGAGTAATCTGTGCTCCAGTATCTACAGAGTAAAACCAACCTATATAGTTAATATAGAAACACTGACCAACAACCACTAGTTTGAGTGCAGCAAAACAACACATTTTTGTAGCCTCGCTTTAGTAGAAGCGCAAATCAGGACTCAGAACATTACATTCACTCAGGCAGAAATTGTGGGTCCTTAAAAAAAAAGCTGCAAATTTTGTTCTGGCCACACAAATGGAGGAGTTGTACTGAAACAAGGTCTCTATGTGAGCGCTGGGTGCTCCATGAAAGAGCAACATTAAGTCTCCCTTCTCCTAGGCTTGTGAGGACATTCCTGAGATAACTGGCAGGGCCTCAGATCACCGAGGAGTCACTTCAGGAGGAGGAGCAGGAGGAGGAGAGCAGGTCACCAAGTCCCTGACCACCAGCATGCAGGCCTGAACGGCTAATCTGGATCCCATTCTAAATACTCTACATCAGGGTATCCGCAGGTTTCAACAAGTCACATTTAAGACTTCTAAAGACCTGTTTTTAAAAAAACCTCTTGAATGAAATTTAAGATTAAAGATGCTTAATATAGAGAATGGTTGGGGGAACTTGCTGAATTATAATCAAGCGTAGCACAAACTCTGAAGCTAGCTTTGAGCTTCTGACTCTGCATATGGCCTGCCAACTTACATTTTTTAATAAAGAAAATTAAGACATCTTAATGTCTTAATTTCAGACACACTAATTTTAAACATTGGACGCGCAGACCCCCTATACGTAGTAGCTTATGGATGTGTAGAAAAATGTTCAGTTTAAAGCTAAATTGTTAGCTTTTGTTAAAGGAACCTGCAGCAGGAAATGAATAATTGCCCGCATCAATCCCTGCTGCCTTGATAGCCTAGCAGCCCCCTGCTGTAGCAGAACCCAGAGGTTCTGTAACATATTAACACCCCCAACAGAAAACACTAATTCACCCCAACATCAACCAGCAGCTAGCTTACTCAGCACAAACTGCTCACATCTGGCTGCTCAGCCAGTTTCCTGAATATTTATCAAGTGATGACGACTCTAACCTCGCCTCTTTCGTTTTTTCCTTCCCTTCGACCTTTGAGCTTAGCTGATGGTGTTGTGCAGAACTTGTTCACGTCAAACCCCCGAAGGGGAAGCATACCGACACTGGAGCATGTCGAGGCAGATAAAAACGCACTGACACTCACAGAGCTAAAAAAAAAAAAAAAATGAAGAAGCTAATTATGAAATCAAAGGCTTTTAACTCAGGACACAAACAGAATCACGCCCTCGTGTTTGCAGTGGGGGTAGCCCCGAGGGAAATACAAAGTAAGGAAGACCGAGTCCGGCTGAAAGCCTTCAGGGAGATATCTACCTACAGACCCCAAGCTTCAGGAAGAGCAGGTTTTATGAGTTTATATATTAAGATCAGCACAATTTGTGCACATTATTGCCTCAGATAACTATAAAGCACATATATCTGGGTTTTTGCACCGTCCTCTACTCCTTTACCGCAGGGTTAAGTGGCTGAGTAACAGACACACCTTCTGTAAAGAGTGTGCAAAAGAAGGGAGGAGGAAGAAAGGAGGAGAGCTTCAAGCAGAAGAGGTGGAGTGATGATTCAATCTGAACGTCTTCCGGACGACAGGGTGAGAAAAAAATGCTTCAGCTACATACATGTGCTATAGATCAAATCCACCAATCAGCAGCAGGATTAGAGGATTCTTCACTCTACAAACAGCTACCCTGTTTAAGTGAACAGATTGATTAAATCACCCACTGTTTGTTCTGAAAAGGAACTATAAACATGAACCAGTCATCTTTTAAAAGAAAAAAGAAAAAGTCTTACAAAAGTATTCATGCCTTCTTAAATTTTACGTTATGTTACTT
This sequence comes from Micropoecilia bifurca, assembly GCA_903067075.1. Lineage (NCBI taxonomy): Eukaryota > Metazoa > Chordata > Actinopteri > Cyprinodontiformes > Poeciliidae > Micropoecilia > Micropoecilia bifurca. The sequence continues at coordinate 24,900 of CAEGAF010115690.1, forward strand.
CACAATGAACCTCAATGTGTTTTATGTGACAAACACAAACTAGTGAAATTGAAGTGAAAACGTTTCTTTGTGCCAATAGAAATCTGAAAAAAAGTGTGACTGCAGGTTTTTTTCAGTTACACCTCTATCGGCTTTACACGACTAGAGGGATGGACCGGTCAACTTCTGATACCGATACCTGAGAGGTTAGTACGGGCCGATACTGATCTGATACAGATAAACAGCTGAATTGACTTAAAATGTTTCTTTTTAATTTTTAAATAAAATGAACCAAATTATACATTTTGCTAACTCTGCACCAGTGCAGCACATTTACATACTCAGTGACTTCACAAGCTTAGTCAAACATAACTTTCATTACAACATAACTTAGTCATTACAACATAACTTAGTCGGTCCAACTGGGAGTAGAACAGCCAAGAATGTAAAAATGTAAAATAAATAGAACAATAGGTTGGTAAACATGTGAAAAATAAACTGCAACAAACAAATGATTCAGAAAGAGCAATTAGGAATTTTAAATATAATGTAAAATAAATAAAGCTAGACACTGCTCAGAACGCAAAGCATAGAACTAGACTGAATAGATGTCTTCCTAAGGATTGGGCACATTGTCTCCGATAACCGATCAAGAAGGTTTTTAACATCTGGACCGATACAGATATTAATATCAGATCGGTGCAGCTCTAGTAAATGAATTCAAGTCCGTTTGTCTTTGCAAAGAACTCAAACTCAAATCGGAGACGATCGTGTTTGAACATCAATTTTGAAGTATTGTTGAAAATACTTAGTTGGGTTTAGGTCTTTACAGCTCATGAATAACCTTTGATCGAATTCATCCCATTGTAGCTGTGGCTGGATGTTTGGTGTTTTGCCACAATCCATCTATGAGCCACAGCAAAAATAAAAACAGGACTTCTCATGACTTTTTTTTTTTATTAATAAACGGCCTTCTGCATTCAGGTTTTCCACTAGAAATGCCAGGTTTGAAGAAAACAGAAATGTCGTCTGGAATATGATCAATGAAAAATATGAACTACATCTTGTCATTTTTTGTTTTCTTTTTACCCAATAAAACTTACTGCAATTTTGTCTGTCAGACAGTCATGATAACACATTTTGTGGCTGCGATGTGAAGTAGGGTGTGGAAACTTTCTCAGGGCGTTAAGAAAACAGAGTTTCTCCTCTAAGCCAACAGCTGTTGTGCTGTTTAGGATTTTGTTGCATAAAGCAAGGATTGTCTTATGAAACTGATGAGTGTGTCATTAATGAACAATGATGTCATATCATGTGATGTGAGACTTCTCTAAGCTCAAAAATGTGTCATTTTTATTAACACGTACATGCGAGAACTGTGTTTCACCACCATGCTAATGGTTTTGACATCATCTTTTCCATCAAAATGATTACCATTGTTGAGATTCCATCGGCTGTAGTTAGGCATGTTGGCTTAACTGTGTTAATAAAAGCAAATAGCATTTTAAATGAAATTACTAGTTTCTTTTTGTTCATTAAATTAATGTAAACTTACTCTTTTTTTAATGTTTTTATTAAAACATAAAAGTCAACAGCTCCCATAGCGGCAATGCATTACAGGAAGAGGACCAGCCAATGAATATAGACCCGTCACACACACACACAGAAGCTTTTAGGTGGGAATCAATATCCATGTTGAAATGTGGAACATTAGGCGCCTGTGTAACATTCACAACACCGATGCAGAAAACAGCCGCAGATCTGCATCACCACCAGACACTCAGGCCAAAGAAGAAAGAAAAGTTCATTTAGTTCCAGAAAATATTCTGTTCTTTTGTGGAATTTATGATAAAATGCTGTTAAAATTTTGATTAAAAAAAAGAAATATTTTTCTGAACTCCCACAGACGTTTCCACATTATTCAAGAGGAAGTCATTGTCCAGGCTGTTTATCTTGACTCATTCTATTGTACTGATGGTGTAACAATATAAACTAAAGCATTTACGTATTTACATCTCTCAGCTTACCTGGGGTCTCCTTTGTTTACATTAGTGATGGCTGGATGCAGAAAGGTCTGGCTTCCCTCCATCTCCACCACACATCTGGTTTTCAGGTCTTTTTCTAGATTTACAAAAAAAAATGTATTTACCTAAAAACAATATGATGTGGATTCCTTGAAAACATGAGAAACAGTGGTGGGTGAAATGGAAAACCTGGGTAAAAACTGCCTGGAGACTGTGTGAACACACATTTTAAAGTATTTTTTTGTATTTGTTCTAGAATATTAATTGATTCTATTATAACACCGTTCTGTATGTTTCATACAACAGTCTATTAGGGCCATTGTAGATTAAAAAATGTAATTAAAGCAGCAATTTTCCTCCAAAAAAGTCTAAAATTTTCTAGAGTAGTGATGGACTCTGACCTGAACCTTCAGAGCCACATTAAGACAGTCACAAAGTCGGCCTTCTATCACCTGAAGAACATCTCTAGGATTAGAGGACTAATGTCTCAGCACGATCTAGAGAAGCTCATCCATACGTTTTTCTTTAGTCGTATTGATTATTGCAACAGCGTCTTCACAGGTCTGACTAACAAATCAATCAAACAGCTGCAGCTGATCCAGAACGCTGCCGCTCGCATTCTCACTAAAACCAGGAAGATAGAGACATACAGTAACACTAGTTTTAAAGTCTAAGAATAGACTTTAAAATATTGTTAGTTTATAAATCACTGAACGGTTTAGCACCACAATACCTTAACAATCTATTATTGCCGCCTAGACCCCTCAGATCTTCTGGTTCTGGTTCTGCTTTGCATCCCCAGAACCAGAATCAATTGAGGAGAAGCAGCATTCAGCTTCTATGCACCACAAATTTGGAATAAACTTCCAGAAAACTGTAAAACAGCTGAAACACTGGGTGCCTTTAAATTTCAACTTAAAACCCACCTGTTTAGAGTTGCTTATTTTTAATGTTATCTTTACTTTTTAATTCCATTTTATTTCTCTTTCTCACCATTTCCTTTTTGATGCTTTATTAAAATCTCTTTCCCTCTCTCACTGTTTATTCAATGTCACATGCTGTTTTTATTTTAATTACGTGAAGCACTTTGAAATGCCTTGCTGCTGAAATGTGCTATACAAATAAAATTTGATTGATTGATTGATACAAAGAAAAAAATTGCGAAAAGTCACAAATTTGCTACACAAAAAAAATCTGAAATTTTCTAGAAAAAAACCCCCTTGGTTTAAATATCAACTTAAACTCAGAAATGTCCACATTTTTTTAGATTAATCTCAAAATTTCCAATTTCTTTTGACAGCAATTCATTTCTCTTTCCCCTTCCCGTCTACAGTGGCCCCCAATGTTCCATAGCAGCTTCGGGTAAACCTTCATCAGGTTTCCTATAAGTTTTATCCCATTTCTAGCTCCGTTCACTGTGTTTTGAGAAGTCGTCCACATGATCTGATGTTGTCATCCTGCCCACCACTAATGCCAGCTACCGCCTGGTTGTCAGTGCAGAGTGACAGGTGGGTGAGGGCGTGTCCCAGTTCCTCATAATCACAACACAAACAGGTTGACGAGGACTAACAGGAAATGGCTGCATTGCTGATGATTCATACAGGACCTGCCTGTGCAAACATTACGGCGAGTTCACTACTGGCCAGGCAGCCAGTAAGGAAGAGCCAAGTCACACCTTCTCTTCCTCATTCCCACCTGAACCAAGGGGCGGAGTCAGCATTTGGACTTCCTGTCCCAACAGAATTTAGACCACATGTTGTGTTAGATTTCATGAAGTGAACAACAACTGGAACATGACTGGAAACAGAAACACACACATTTGTATTCTCAGGTCCAAACATAAAGTTCTGCTATGCTGCTGTTCTGGGAATTTACTAAAAGTACATTAAACATGCAGCACCTCATTATATTTTTATTGCTTTCAGACTGCAGGCCTCCTGCCAGCCCGATTCAAAACATCAGCAAAACTACATCTTGTTGTTGCTTTCCAGAGGGAGGGGGGAGAATCTTTTCCAAAATACAAAATGGTCAGAAATAAATTCTCCAACCCTGACTGATCTAAAGAAAGTAGCGTAACACATGCATGGCGGTCCACATGGTTGGTTATTCTCACTTGGGAGTGGGTGTGGGATTTCCTGAAAATGTCTCACAGGCCAATGATAAGAAAAGGAGGGAAAAAAATGGAGGACAGACATATTTATGTTAAAGATACAATCCAGTGGTGTGATCCCCCCCCCGCCCCCCCAACAAATGTTCGCAGACTTGGGTAATGATTGATTTTCACAAAACACTTTAAAAAAAAAAAAAAAAAAAAAAAAAAAGAGTACTGAAGGGAGAAAAAAACCCATTCTGTTTTATTGGGATTTGGGCTGATGACATCACAAGAGGCATGTGAGTTTGACTGATCAGCTGAGGTTTGGAGATATGATGGAAGGTGAGTGGCTTCAACGTTGAAGCAAACTCTTACTATTTCTACAGTTTAAAGTCATTTTAAATGAATAACACCCCTAAATTTTTCATTTAAGAACTGAAAGAAAAGAAGAAAAAGCTTCAAAATGTATCGATTCATTCATTAATTTTGTCCCCCTTTATTATGTGCCTTTACTTGTCAGCAACCTCTGACTCTGCCTCTCTAATTATATCATGTTTAGTTAAAAATATCAGAATTAAAAGCATCTTAAATCATTAGTAATAATTTTTAAGGGGCTAAAAAAATTATATTAGTTAACAAAAATCCACATAAAATATACACCAAATATGGGTGTTATTAATAGTAGTTAGGGCATATTATTATTATTACATAATATAAATATTATTACATATTACTAATATTCATTGTCATCTGACTGTAGGTCACAATTTTCTGTTTATTATTTGAGAGATTTTTGGGGGGAATAGGGGGTGGCGAAAAAAAAAGCCACATTTTGTTGATCATGATTTCTTTGTAAAAGCAATCAAAGGGGTGGATACTTTTCAGAGGAACTGTATTGTGCAGACCTTACACCACCATCAAAAATAAATTCCTTTTTGGTGTTCACGCAGATGAAAACATGAACTTACTCACTGTTACAATGTTTAAGAAAATTCTGAGGATAAGCTGGGTTTTCCTAAAAAACAAAAAAGACCTACTAAAAAGACCTACTAAAGACGTCCAAGCTTCATGGAGGCTAGCGACCACAGCTGATTGTGCCTATTTTAATAGTTCAAACACCAAAGCATTAATTAATTTAGCATTAATACGCAGAGTAGAAACTGTCTTAGCACTATCACAGAAGCTAATAACCACAACGTTTCTCATCTCCACTGTTTGGATTACACCCAATCAGCAGCAAGGAAAATGAATGGCGCTCCTGGATTGGCTGATTTTACAAAGCAGTCAGTAGTTTGTTAAGTAGCACTGCTTCTGTGTAACTCAACTTCTCAAGTTGTATTATCTTTCCAAGGAATGAAAAAATCTAGTAGTATGTAGGTGAAATGTCTTCAAATAATTTGAAGTTATATTCCACACAAAAAAATAAATGAAATGTAAATAGATGTTATAGTAATAAAGCAAATAGGGGGGTGTCTACTGTAATTTAAAAGGCCCACTCCAGCAACCTCTCTAACTAAATGGTTTTGATGTGGGCCCTACAGTATTTTCTTGAGGTTCCCTCACCCTGATCTGTTGTGCCTTTTGTGACGTCACCAGAGGCATGTGTGAGTAGAAGCTTGTTTGTTGAGGGTAAAACGCGTCTTAATGATTTATAACATACCAAAAATAATCTTATGCTGTCCTATTAAGCTACATATCAAGTAATTTTGTTTTAACCGAAAAATCTGGAGTTTGGCTTTAAAAAGTGTTACATGGCTCACCTCTCCTGTTCATGGGTCGCACGCGCACAGCGACCTTTACGTTGGAGTCACTCAGGCTGTTGTCATCCATTGTTGAACTTGACCTGCGGCAATTCAATCAGTGGACACCAGTAAAACCAGTTAGACTGTTTGGACTTTATACATACGCAAAGCACGGTCCGAGAATATACATTTTCACAGAATTAAAGCTTCATTTCGAATTGACATTTGCAACTTTGTTCAAATAACTTCGCGATAGCGCATAACGAGGCAAGGAGTGACGGATGAAATGACGGAGAAGGGAACTAACCGAGTGAAGGAGTGCGCAGTTTTTTTCCAGGTCCGTCACTGAGGAGGCACAGCAGCAGCAGCTAGCCTGGGACGCTAAAGAGGTCTGGATATAAGCAGCAAACATACACACAGGGTCAAAGACTGTATGACAGCGACCGCTGGCTTGCTCTACCTGCCTGCCTTACCCACCCCAGAAAATCCGCTCTCAGTGTGGAAGTTTGCTGTCTGCTCCAGAATCTGGAAACACTCAGGGTAGTCCACACTTCATTCCCTGCAGCTCGTCCACCTGTTGCATTTCCTGAAACTTCCCGCAGAGCTCAGTTGGGCCATGTCAACTCGCGACTAAAGGGATTTGCTGTGAGATTTAAGTCAGTGAGCCTTCAGCTGCCTCTGGACACATTCACAAACACGGCTTAAGAGGGGATTTAACGCCACCCCGTGGACGTTCATCGAATATACAAGCCTTTCCCACCAAACTCCTGTGTGCAAGTGAGATTAAGACATTTTTATTAAAATATGAACCCTTGTCAGCGCTTTTTATTTTACTAAGACACGCGTGTAAATCTATCCTAATGATTTAATAATAACAACAACAATAATAATGATTCAAAAACAGTAGAAAGACAGTTTATTCGGAATTTCAATTCGATACAGTAGTTTGCATCATTTTACGACAGTTCCTGTTGCGGTGCGGCATTTTCAGTATGCTCGTAACGTGGAGTTGTTTATTACTATTCTTTGAGTTGACAGACCAATGTTTTACCCTTTAATAAACAGCACCTTGTTTAAAATTTGACAGTGTCCGAGGAAGGATATGGGGAAACCAAAGAAAAAGAGTGAGTTTGCTGTGAAATGTGTTAAATATTTTAAATTACTTTTAAATTGGCCAGACTAGTTGTAGCTTGTTGCTAACGGTCACCAATACCATTCAATTTTGTAATTATTTATTGACTCCAATGAATAGTTAAATGTGACTGTAATTCAATGCTAAATGACACAAAACAATACTCATCACTACTTTATGTAGTAAATGTGACTTTCTTCGTCAGCAGCTCTTATGTAAAAACCGAATTCTTATAAGCAAATAATACATTAGTTAATCTAAATTAAAGTATCTTTACTGACTTAACAGGTGATACCAGCCGAGCTGAGCTGATGATGATGACCATCGCCGACGTCATCAAGCAGCTGGTTGAAGCGCACGAGCAGGGCAAAGACATCAATCTCAACAAGTGAGGATTCTGGAAACGACACCAATGTTTTTAGACAAATACGAAATGAATGAGAAGCGGCTGCATCCGGTGGGGATCCAAACCCAACATTTGTGGGTTCAAAAAAGAAAATATATATATAAATATATATATATATTTCCCAAATTTAACCAGTGATTCTACTATATAACAGTTTAAAGTATTGGTAATAAAAACGTATTGGTAATAAAAAAAAACAATAATAAATTAGGCTGAATTTTTTGGAATACCTTGGCCATTACCTTGTTTTAAGATGCACTGACTCACCTTTTTCTCTCTCAGGGTAAAGACGAAGACCTCAGCGAAGTACGGACTCGAAGCCCAGCCACGGCTGGTTGACATCATCGCGGCGGTTCCACCACAGTATCGCCGGGTTCTGGTGCCCAAGCTGAAAGCCAAACCCATCCGAACCGCCAGTGGGGTGAGAAACCCCAACTTTCTCCTCATCTCTCCCTTTAGCTCCTGGTAGAGTTCTCTAAGTGTCCTCATGCCTTCCTACTAAATACATAGAATTATTTTTCTGAACGCAATAAAAGAGGTCAGAAGTGTCATTTAGATAACTACCATACAATTACAACATGAAGAATATCTTAGAAAAAGTTAAATTGACCTCAACAAAAACCCAGAACCTCACCAGTAGAGTTGTGCACAAAAACTGCTTCTTTGTTAATTGAAAAAAATAGCTAAATCTTCAGCACTTTTGTCTCTGTCACAGATTGCGGTTGTGGCTGTGATGTGCAAACCACATAGATGTCCTCACATCACCTTTACGGGAAACATCTGTGTGTAAGTATTACTCTTAATTTTTACAGAATAAATTCTGTGTTTGGTGGCTGCACAGTGGCACAGTTGGTAGAGCTGTTGCCTTGCAGCAAGAAGGTTCTGGGTTCGATTCCCGGCCCCGGTCTTTTTGCATGGAGTTTGCATGTTCTCCCTGTGCATGTGTGGGTTTTCTCCAGGTACTCCGGTTTCCTCCCACAGTCCAAAAACATGACTGTCAGGTTAATTGTCCTCTCCAAATTGTCCCTAGATGTGAATTTGTGTGTGTATGGTTGTGTGTCCTGTGTGTCTCTGTGTTGCCCTGCGACAGATTGGTGGCCTGTCCAGGGTGACCCCACCTCTCACCCAGAACGTTAGCTGGAGATAGGCACCAACACCCATTCTGACCCCACTAAGGGACAAGGGTGTAAGAAAATGGATGGATAAACTCTCTGTTTTAGACTTCATGTTATTGTAAAACGACAAAACAGACTTTTAGAAAGCTCCGGGTGTCTTGAAGAGCTTGTCGCCTGCTATTCAGGCCCCTAATGTTACATTTCTTCATATTTTATGTCTTTTTGTCTTTGGCAGCTACTGTCCAGGGGGACCAGACTCTGATTTCGAATACTCCACACAGTCGTACACTGGCTATGAGGTGAAGCTCTTATAGTCCATCTGTTTTCCCAGTGATTCTATGATTTAATAAGTGAAAAAAACATTTAAATGTGTTTGTTTGTTTTTTAAAAGCCAACATCTATGAGGGCGATCCGAGCTCGCTATGACCCCTTTCTGCAGACCAGACACCGAGTGGAGCAGGTCAGAGACTCCCAGCTCTGTATTTCATAAATATTTACACCCTTTGAATTCCTCAAGTCATAATCACAAATTTTAATGTATTTTATTGGGTTTTTACACACACAGTAGTCAGTAGTGCAGAGTAGTGAAGTAGAAGGAAAACATAGAGGATGAAAGATGGTTCTCTTTACTCTGATGCCCCTAAATAACTGAACTGTAGAACCAACAGCTGGAACAAATCCACCTCAGTAGGGATATTAACACATGTGGTCATTGATGATAGATTTTGCAGACACTAATTAAGGGCCACAGCTTTTGTCGCCCCTGCAACACCTCAATTACAGGAATGTATAAATGAATGGTCCCAATTTCTCTTGAGCATCAGAGCAGAACGATTCATTTTCTGCTGATGATCTACTGATGCTGCTCTTATGTGAAATCAAGTCGCTTGTGCAGCTTTTAACTCTCCTACATGTGGGCTGGGTTTCAAGTTTTGATGTCATACCTTTTCTTTTCTGATGGAAACACAACGCTATCTGCTAGGAGAGAACCGATACATCCGCCCAGATTTTCTTCATTTTGGAAGATTGGCTGACGCTTGAATGTAAAATGTAAAGTCCAGTGCAGTCATGCAGATCATGTCTGGATGAACGCGGTTAACGGTCATCCACCTGTTGCCAATTTACCGACTATTGCTATATTTTGCAATTCACTGTTGAGGTAAAAATAACGGGTTTTTTTTTTGTTAAAACTTGATCTTTTTTAACAAATGCTTTAGAAAGCACATATTTATTTGTTTTCTCATATTACAAATCTATCACATAAATGACTGCTTTAACTTTATAATGCTCAAAACTTGTAAAATCCAGCTAAAACTGATGGCCAGTTTTTACCAAATCTAAACTCTTCAGTCAGGTTTAGGGCTTTCAGCTGAGAAATCATCGTCACACAAACACATTATATCAGTTTAAAATGGAGTAAAATAATTTTTTTAACTCACAAAGCAGGAAAATGATGAAATTATGTTGCTCTTCTAAAATAAACATAGCAGGAAAAATATTGAATTAATATGAATCAGTTTATTGCTGTAACTACCTCTTGCAAACTTGAAGAACAAGAGTTATTTTGGGTTAAAGTTTACTTTATTTCTCACCTTGTTGCAACTGGTTTCATTGCCTGCTGTCTGCAGCTGAAGCAGCTGGGCCACAGTGTGGACAAGGTGGAGTTCATCGTGATGGGTGGCACCTTCATGGCCCTGCCTGAGGAGTACAGAGACTACTTCATCAGGAACCTTCATGACGCCCTGTCAGGTCACACCTCCAACAACGTGGCGGAGGCCGTCAGGTACAAACTGCTCCTGAGCGCCTCAGCATTTCATCTGTCTTCTAGGTTTCTCTATAAAGGGGGCAGTATGATGACAAATAGACATTTTTGAGCTTTACATCATGTCGTAATGTCATACTCTCATCAAATATATACCTGGAGTGTTGCCTTGATTCTTTCATGTATGTTTGAGAAATCCTGTAGTCTCCATGGAAATGATTCAGCTGAGCAAAACGCCTCGTTGAACCTAGCTCCGCCTTCGAGACACTGCTCCTCCTCTGAGCTGCGTCCCGAAGGCGGTGAAAGCTCCAGTTTCAGAGCTTTTACCTCACAGAGCAGTCCTCCACTGCAACTCACCTACTCAGCTCAATTAGACAACACCTAGTAGAACTGAACTCATTATAGGAGCTACTTCTCAGTGCAACGCTGGTAAAAACATTGTGAAAGGTTTAATAGAGGAGCTATGTTGTGAGGACTTCCTGAAGGCAGAGTTTCAGTAAGAACAGTAGTTTCTTAAAGAGACAAGAAGCCCAGTTTCATGACAGTTAAATTACAAAGTAAAATTTCCTTTAAGTCATATTTGATATATACAATACAGATTAGAGGTGTGCTGATCAATCCATCACCGATCATAATCGGCCGATTTCCGTGAAATCGGTGATGATCGGGAGCAGCGCAGCTACAAACACTCACCGTATTAGCATGACGGTCAGAAAGCCAAACAAATAACCGTAAAATGATTTAAGTCTTGGAGCTGCGATGTAAGACGCTGGTTCTGCTGTTGAACCGCTGCTCCGCTACAGGTAGT
>CAEGAF010115743.1:0-20833 GCA_903067075.1 Micropoecilia bifurca
GGTGGGTTTTTGGGGGCCGGGGCGGCCGGGGCGGCCGCGGGGGGGGGGGGGGGGGTGTGGGGGGGGTGGGGGGGGGGTGTTGGTGGGGGGGGGGGGGGGGGGGGGGGGGGGGGGGGGTGTTGAGCGGGTTGAATAGAAAGATAAACTGAAGAACCCTTCTCCGAGCTGCACACACACTAACAAGCAAGGACCTTGTCAGCTGCATTAGGCAGCATCTTTTTTTCTTCTTCTTCGCCTCTTTCCTTTCTCCTCCAAGCTGAACTGCAAACACTGGTGAGATGGGAGTTGTCAGCCTGCGCACTCACAGCCAGCAAACAGACAAAAACGCTGTATACAAATACACCTGAAATACATGCATAAAAAGCAAACATGTAAACTCCTATTTGTCTCATTCATTTGCACAAACAGACCGACTGCAGCCTGTTCCTGACTCGGTTTATGAATTGTCCTCCGCTGTTTGCTGCAGCTGGAATCGAACCGTTGGCTGCTTTGCACCCTCAGCATCTACTAATTAACCTATTTAAATTACACAGGCTTCAGGATGGTGTCTGTATGTGAGGTCACACACCGGTCACCTCTGAAACATGACAACCTTTCAGCTGTTTCTCTTAGTCAACAAAATAACAAACACATGTACCGATCGAGATGTAGGTCAGTGGCACCATCTTGACTAACTGTGGCGACATTTTAAGTAAAAATCCCGAGTTTGTGGCAGTGATTTGTCTCTTAGAATGAATTATGAGCTGCGGATGCAAAGACAGACAAATGTAAGGATTCTGTCAGTGTTACATTACAACTGTGCGCTAAACTTTGTTGATATTCTGCTAATGTCAAAAAACACAATTTTGCTATTGCTGTGATTTCATTAAACAAAAATTGTAATTAAAATGTCGTAAATAATCTTGTTCAAGTGATAAGTCATTAAAAATCATGGCGACTGATGTAAACAGTTATATGAGATAAATTCATAATTTTCTATCAGGAGACGCCGGCGTCTTGTTGGCATCGGCACAACAAGCTAATTATACTTGGAAACAGCAACATGTGCAGCTTTTGGTCGTTGGTGATTCTACAGAACAGGGATTTTTTTCCCCTTTTTTTTATTGCCATGTTCCCATCTACTTTCATGATTTTTTTCTGTTTTATAAACATTCAGTATGTGAAGAAGAATAAATATTTAGAAGCACTGATTGAGTTTTTTGTTGTTGTAAAAGCCAGTGACATAGTTAGTCTTTCATATTTTAGTTTCCAAGATGAAAACTTGTGACAATATAGCTAACAAATTGATGGATATGTCTGTAGTAGCTATGGTAGCTTCATCTGACAACTTTTTTATCTGAGTGAACTTAGTTGCTCTCAGATAAATCTTGACTTTGTTTCTTTAAAGTATGAAATAATGTTTTTGGTGGCTTTCAGGTTCTCAATTATTGTAAAATATTGACCCACTGATTATGATTTTAGGTAATTAAGAGCTTTAAAATAAAATTAAAAAACCCAGCAGAAGTAGTTGCTATTAAACTATTTCACTGAAAACAAAGACTAATTGATTATAGTTGATATTTTAGGCTGTTATTGAGTTACTTGGTTATCATTAGGAAAACATTAAGCTGTTAATATTTCTGTCTCCTCAGATGTAGATTGTCATCGTCACTCTGAGATTACAGAAATCCAACAAGTTTTCTGATATAAACTCAGATTTATCAAGCTTCTATTGGGCCTTCCAGTTATCTGCTGAAAGTCTTGCTCTCTCTCGCCATCTGCCATGTTTCAATGTGCCACAACACAGCTTCATTGTAAGTGTCTCCTCTGACTTCACCTCACTGAAAACAGGATTTTTAAAGACTGTTTTGCATGATCCATTCACTGCCTGGAAAAGGATCTGACTTTTGACTTTCTGATTGACCAACTGAGCCTTAAAACCTTCAGATTTCAGTCCCCAGCTGATTCAGATAACAAACAGACCATTCATTTTTCTATTTATTCCCCCATTTGTTGCTACAGAATCAGTGATATTTTTGATAAAACTCCCTCTTATTTTCTGTTCATCCTTCTTTTTTATCTACTTTCTTTCCTTTTTTGCCCTCAGACACTCCTCTCTTTACCCCCTTTTTTTTCCCCCCCGGACTCCTCTTCCTCTCACCTCCTGTCGGCAACATGTGGAGCCGTCGCCATGGCAACGAGGGGAGGTGACATGTGCTGTAGACAGGCAGGGAATGGAGGGAGGGATGGGAGAAATATAAGGAGGAGCCCCATGGAGCACTTTGTAGCCTCTCTCTCTCTCTTTCTCTCTGGAAGTAAAAAAAAAAAAGAAAAAGCATCGATGTCGTCCCATGTGGAGGCGCTGGATGCTGCCGCCTGCAAAATCTTCATCACTTTCCAAACATGCACTTGACCTCATATAGGAGCAAAACAGAGAATCCGCATCTTTCCTCGTTTTAATTTCTCCAGTTGAGAAGGAAAAAGGAGGAACCCGGGAACTTTCTTTTCCATTTTTTTTTTTTGTTCGTCTTCAAATGAGGTAGAAAGGATGATGGGAGGAGATAAATCTCTCTCCTGCTCCCTCTCGCTCTGTCCTGCTCCTCCTCCTGCTCTGCTGCTAGCGAGGTTCTGTCTGTGGACCCGGAGTTGAATGGGAAATAGGAGCAGGAGACGGTTTCCACTCCATCTCTCATCATGGATTTTTGGTAGGATTCGTTTCACTTCATGTTTTTACATGTAAATGCTGAATTTTCATCTGCAGCTGTAAATGTCTTGTCCCTAAAGGTCTGTGTGAAATCTGAGGAAATCAGTCCAGTGTCGGGCTGTTCCTTATTATTTCCCTATATTTATATTACATGCCGTGTCTTTTCCATCATTTCTCATCCATTTATCTGCGTGAAAATGATTGAAACAGTGTATGTTTGTGTAAAAGGTGTTCTGGGAGTCTCCTCAGAGTTGAGGCGCTAGCTGACTGATGGCTCCCCGGCTCGGGGATTTCACACAGCTGCATCTCACCGTAACGTTGCAATAACAGTCACTTTAATTGGATTTGCTGCTGTTTTCATTTTCTGGAGCTGCCGCTTTGCACCGCAGGACGTGCGACATTCAAATCATTTTTATTGTCATCCTGGAAGAGCATCCCAGTCTGACTGCAGGTCGGCGCCTCGCAGAAACGCGTTCACAGCGCACCGCTTTAATGTCTTACAGGCTTTTTTAAATTTAAGGATGAATTTAAAGTGAACTTTGAGTTTGAGGATGAGTGTGGGATGTGAATCATTTTGCTGTGGAACGTGACGTTTAGGGACCCTGTGTGTGTGTCTGCATGCATCTGCTGAGGAAGGGTGTGTGTGACATCCCGCCAGCTTGTGGAGTTGCTGTGTTTCTGTTTGCTGAGAGGTTCCGTTAACACCGAGCCGAACTTTCTCAAAAGCCCAGGATGAGTCAGAGATGAGAGACAGATCTTTGTTTCCTCCAGCAAGTCATCACAGAGGAAAACAATAGCCGTCTGCTGCGACCCCGCTGACCCCTTCGCTTTTCCCCCTTTCTTTAACTCATTCTGAATAAGCCAAAGCCAAAGCCGTGCAAATCCATCTGCCTTTTGTCTATGGGAGCCAAGCTAATCCACACCCTATTTACACACATGCACATCAACCACCCTAACACTATTAATTCAGCACATCTTGACATTATAAAACATTGCCACGTCTAATGTTACTTTACAAATTTCTGCACTACGATTTCAGTTTTTTAACAACTAGAAGAGCATCAAAGATGCTAATTACGTCACAAGCAGCGCAGCTAACGCTGATAGTTTAATGAGAAGTAAAATCTCAGCTTTATCTCGTCAGGTTCAGCATGTTCTGTCTTTAACTGGTCGCTGTGTTTGCTCAAAAAGAAGGTAAATCCATCAGATTCAGTGCAGACAGACAGGCTTCATCATCGCTGAGGCTTTGCGAAATTGCGCACTCAGTGTGATCCACAGATTCTTCTGGCAAAATATTTGTGAAACCAAAAGATTTGCAAGTACAATGAATTTTGTGAGAGCAGATGGGTGGCAGGGGTGGAAATCCCTTCAGTTCGCTGCTTTTTGGGGTGTTGGTGTTTCTGCTTCACTTCCAAAGCCCCCAGATTAAAAAATTAAAAATAAAAATGGTTTTGTTGTTTTATTAAATACAAACATAAAAATGATATTTGAGCGTTTTCCTCTTTGTATTTGAATGAGTGTGCATAGAATGTGGTTTGCCTTCACTCTGACACTCCTAGCTCTCCCCATTGAGCTGGTGTGAAATGTAATTTGAGTGAAAGTGTTGAGCCACAGGAGGGATAACAGCGAAAGGCCACAAAGCTGCAGCGCCGAGCTGATAACCTCTTATTATTCGACACGTATAGCGCAGTATAGATAGCACATGTAGACAGAGATAGAGGGTATTAACATACTCGCCTGGAGCTGCACATCACACAGGAAGCTGCACGGTTTGATGCATGCATGTGCATGCGTCAGTGTTCCACCTCCCATATGGAGAAAACATTTGATTGCACATTTTTTTTGCTACGTTTTCCTCCGTAGCGCCTGCAGAGTGGCTGTGGACTCACACGGCTTCCCTCCTAACAACTGCAGCCACACTTGTTTAAGCAGGTGGGGTCAAGCAACATTTGTTTGAATCAATAGACAGACATGCTAGGCAGCCATGATGAAGAGACCAGAGGAGGAGGAGGAAGAGGAGGAGGAGGAAGAGGGGGAAGAGAGGGAAGTGTGTGTTGGAAATGCCGGCATCTGTCCCATGAAAGATGACTGAGCTGTTACAGTTAGAGCTCTGAATTATGGGCCATTACTCGCGGAGCAAGGCGCGGCGGCTCGCCATGAAACTTCATCTGACAAAACAATGAGACGACTCGGGGAGGAAAATGACAAATGAAGTTATTTGATCCGCGGTATTGTGGGTTTGAGAGGGGTGTGTGTGTGTGTGTGTGTGTGTGTGTGTGCGTGTGAAGAAAATAAAAAAAAAAATACATTTAACCAAACATTACTCCGCTGGAAGCGCGTGGGATCAGCAATAATTCATTATTAATGGCCGTGCCAAGCCCACAACACTTCCAGACTGCTGCTCAGCCACTTCTCCTCATCAGGCCTCCTTAATGGCTGCTGTTCCTGCTGCAATCTTTTACATTAAAACCACATTAATGAAAAGAAACTGAAAACAGACACAATCAGTTCCTTCTGCTCCTACAGATGTCTGAATTCATATGTGCAGCCATAGAGGTGTGTTGTAATTAATAATTACGTTTGAAGCAGATCGATGCACTTCCATCAGGTTTGTTCTTAGAAAGCTCTGGCTCTTTTGAGGGTCGTCGCGGCCGAGCGGAGCTGTGCGCTAACCGCCGGCCCCCCATTCTGCCGCCGCTCTTTATGAGGTGCTGAATGCAGCAGCAAATGAATGCAATCATAGAGGGGGGTCGGGCGGAGAATTATCGAGTGTTGATGGTGGCGATGGTGTTGAGGCAGGGAGGCAGGGGGAGTGGCAGCCTGAAACCTCACAAGAATTCCCGATTTGTGTGCGGCGCTCCGTTTCTCCCCCCGTCTTCCCGGAGTTCCTCTGTGCTGACAGGCGGGCAGGAGGGATTCAGGAGGACGGGTCCCCTGCTTTCCTCTCTCCTCTCCTCTTCTCCCCTCCTCACCGCTCTGCTCTCAAAGCCTCCATTCCATTAACTCACCACGCTGCTCCTCACCTAATCTCTGTGACCTCCACTACTGAGGGACAGGGGATTTTTTTTTTCGGCCCCCTCGGTTCTTCTCTTAAACTCGAGTGAGAACCTGCTGCTTTTCTCAGATGTGAGGAGATCCAGCATTGCAAACAAAATTTTCCCAGAAAAAAGAAAAAAAACCCCGAAGGGGGTAAGAAGGAATTGCGTTTCCAGAAAGGGACAAGCCGTTTCTGCTATTGATTTCTGTTGAACAGTCTTTGTCAGGCTTGTAATTGGCAGTGCAATTTGCAGCTCTCCTCCTGTCGGTTCTTGCCTCTGTCTTTGTTGCCAACATTGTTGCGCTGCATGTAATAATGGGGAATTATGTTGGCTTTTGTTAACTCTTGGTTTGTCAGGTAAAAAAAGAAGAAATGCAACAGGCCCCCATTATGTCGGAAAATGAACAGCGAGCAGCAGTTTGGAACTGCAGCACTTAATTAGGAGTTCAATAAAGACTCTCTTCCTCTTTCTCAAATTATTGCAGCCGTTTTTTTTCTTCTTATACACTGGTGAAGCGGAGCAGGCTTTTATCGCACGCCTTGTGTTCATTGTGTTATCTGGGGCGGCAGAGTGGACTGGAAGGACGTTCTTTAATCTCCAGTTGTTTGCTCAGGGAGCCGGTTCTCACGCATTGAGTTAGATTGCAGCCGAGGTCGGCGGAGAATCTGCTCAGATGTACCTGTGGATTAGCTCAGGGTTTATTAAATGCAACGCTTTGCCTTAAAGATAGTGGAAGAAGCTGTTTTTACCTTACAAAATTCTTTGTAAATTTCCTCCTTGAGGGGAGAATCATTAGTATCAAAAATAGCTTCATGCTCTTAATGCATTTCACGCAGATTACCTTGTTGGGTTGTGGGTTTTCTGGCCTGTGTTTGCAGATGCTTTAATCTGGGATATGAAGCAGCATGCAGTGACGATCCGGCAGCCTGCAGGGTTGTTCCCATCCCACACGCTGCCAGATGTATCCACAGATTAGCTCCTCTTGTCTGACTGATCGGGAAAATCACCTGAACCTTGCTCACTTTCAAGTGTGTGTTTCCATACGGCCCTGCAGCTCACAAGTAACAACCTCCGTCACACAGTGTCTAACAGGGCGGATGAATCAGGACTTACTGTACGCTTACAGAGGCAAAAGCGTTTATGACACGATCTGCTCTCACTTTATCTGGACACAACCGAAGGCCTTTTATTGTGTGTGTGTGTGTGTGTGTGTGTGTGTGTGTGTGTGTGTGTGTGTGTGTGTGTGTGTGTGTGTGTGTGTGTGTGTAAAGAAAATGGATTCAATTAGAGCACATTTTAACAGTTGAGGCCCATTCAGAGCAGTCATTCATTACATTTCATGCAGGGTTGTAACTCTGAGTAGACGAGTGGTTTTCATGTTTCTCTCAGTAATATTTTATTCTCCAGTACTTCAATGAATTCGTTTACACACATTTCACTCAGCATGCAGCTTTTACTTCACTGTACAACTATAACTCTCTCTGCTGTAACGGATTAACTGATTTTTATATGGAAGAAAGTCTCCAGGTTCTCTGTTAAGAGAACAAAGGATGATGCCTTTTATTTATGTATTTTTAAAAAAATAAAACATTTCTTTTTTTGGATGTTTTAATGTATTTTTCAGTGTTTTGTTCTCCTGTTGGGTTGCATGAGCTTTGAGAGTAAAAACTGTTTATCATTCCTAAAATCTTTTCATTTATTATGTGTTTTTTATCTGTTAATTGAACCCTTACTGTTGGTTAATAATGAAATATTCCATGTAATTTTAGATTGTTTAAAGCATGAACATTAACAAAAAATAGTAAAAAAAAAACCTCACAAAATGGTTCAATTACCTTAAAAAGAGCATAATGAATAACATGCAAATTATACAAATCTAATAATTTGAGTCTGACTATTAAATTAAACTAAGTGGTTAAATTAAGATTGAAATGGATGAAATATGATTTGAAATACAAAAAGCTAAATGTGTCTCTTATTGTGAAATGGCTGATTGAATGAATAAAACTGATCTGAATTCAGATTTATTATTTCTCCTCACTGCTGATTTCATGGTTTTTGTTTCATGCAACTTCCTGATTCTTCCACTCAAGGAAACAACATCATTTTCCATAATATTTAAAATAACTGACTGTTACTCATTCTGGGAAGTTCAAATGTGCATTTAGTATTAATCGACAATCTGGAATATATTTGTAATTGTTTTTTTTTCTTTAGGTAAAACATGAAAGTTTTTAATAAACCAGAGTGTTTATATTTCAGTTTCTCAGCTTTAATTAAAGTACTTTTTTCTCTTACAGAAAAAAGTACTGTGCCTTGCCTCTCTGAGCTACAAAATGATCCATACGCAGCAGATAAAACCTAAAGTAAAGAGAAATGTTGTGAACTCTTTTGTGTCTTGTCCTGTTTGGTGTCCAACAGGGAAGCCAGATCAAGCAGATCCCCACCAAGTACAGCCAGGGAGAATCCACCAAGTTCCTCGTCCTCACCGTCGTGTCCATCCTCTGCATCGTCGGCGTGCTGCTGGCCTCCACTGTGGTCTACTGCCTTCGCCATCGCTCCCACCACAAGCTCAAGGAGAAGCTCACCAATCTGGGCACAGACAGTGGCGGCGATGCTACTGCCACCTATCAGGTAGGAGGTGTCACTGCGTCCTCTGAATCCAAAAAGAAAAGCTTTAATTATTTTATGTTTTGTGTTGCATGCAGAGTCTTTTTGAAATCTTTTTTATGCCAATGTATTAACACAAAGGCATTATTTTAAACTGCCAGCGGCACAATTAGCCGTTAGCATTGTAAACTGTAATGTTGAAAGCTTTGTTGTGTTTTTGAATAGCAGCTTGTAGAAAACAGTTTGTATTTATTCTCCTCTCTGTCTGTAAACTCCACACTGACACTAAGCCCATTTAGTGTTCTTCCTACAGTAACAACATCCACACCGAAGAGAGCAGCTGCTAGTCCAGCCGGTTGTTTCTTCACTGAGTGGGAAAAAAAATAATCTAATTTTCAAAATTTAGTTTTTAAAAAAAGTGAGTTTTCTAGGAGCATATCTTATTTATGCAAACTCTTATTTCAACTAATGCAATGAATAGTCAACATAAAAGACTGAAATATTAGTTTTGATTCAAACAGGAAATTAAGAAATTGACTGATTGCCCCTCAGACAGACATACTCAGTATCCAGTAAAACCACCATTATGGACCTTTTGTCCTTAAATTTAAACTGGTAAACTCAAAACAAAATACTGCTAATAAAACAAACTGTGGCACATTAACAGACAGATTTAATTAAAAAGGGAAAAAACATACGCTTAATGAAAAATGGCAGATTTTTATCACACAGTAACTTATTGACTCTTAGCTTTAAACATAAAAAACACATATTCAGTGTTTGACTTTTTGTTTAGCCTGATCTATGAGCTTGGCTTGTTGAATTTGTCAGATCAAGTGTTTTGCTGCTAATGATCCGTTGATCATTAGCAGCAGCATTCAGTTATTGTGGCTAACTGAATGCTACGTTCTCGTCTGTTTCCTGTTAGATTAAAAGCTCTGATTGGTCAGCCTGAGCAGGTTCATCACATCTGTCCTGCTGAAATGTGAGCTGGGGTGAGGACAAGCTTGTGAGATATGGAAGGAGTTTTCTACTCTTTTTCTTAAATTGGCAGAAAAATCCCCATTTGTCTCACCTCTGTTTGATTAGCATATGGTTACATTATTAATATATGTGACACCAGTGTCTCTTTAAACATTCTGGTGACTGAACTACAGGAAGTTGCTGCTGATAAAGATTTTCTCGTTGTGTTTTAAACAAGTGAATGCTATTTTGTGTCTCGCCATTATTTCCTGCTTAAGGCTTGAAGCAATAAAACAAACCCAACAGGTTTTCTGTTGTTTTTTTTTTTCCTTCTCCAGTTATTTTTATTCCTCCTCGTTTGCTGGCTGCAATTATCCTTTGGCCAGAATAGCCGAGTGTGAAATTTAATTTACAGAATCCAATATTAAGTGGCTTTTTGAGCAAAGAATTAGATTGAGATTTTTTTCCGTCGCTCTCGCTGACCTTTTCCCCGCCATGTTTTTAAATGAGAGTGGTCCTGTGAGCATTGATTTTATAATGAGCCTGTCCTCCCCATACACACACACACCCTCCACGTATAAGCGCCTACACTTTCTGCTCTTCTTCAGAGATTTTTAACTCCTAAAATAGACTGTAATGCTGCATCAGACAGCACAGAAGTTTGACGCTAATGTTTGTGGATAAATTGTTGCTTAGCTGTCAGGAGAAAGACAGAACTAACAAATATTAGAGTAAAATTATGGTCTGTGGTTAGGATTTGACAACTTACTCACAAAACTCCACTTCATATGGAAACAAATAAGTTTAAATTGTGTGTGTAGTCATAATTAATCAGGGTTATGCCGGTTTTTGCTCGTTTTTTACTCGTTTTGACTGGATCTGACCCCAGATCCCTCTGCTGATCCTGTTCTCCCCTCGTCTTCGCTCAGTTCTGACGTTGTCATCTTCAGCGTTCAGCTCCCATCTTAGCTGTGTAAACCTCGTCTCTTTGTCGGCATGGCGGTGTGGAGGGGTTCCCTGGGTTGGATCCTGTGTGTGTGTGTGTGTGTGTGTGTGTGTGTGTGCGTGTGCGTGTGCAGTCTCTGGGGCTACAAGCAATTAAAGCAGACAGAAAGCGGCAGGCTGCCTGAAGGCTTTACTACTGCAGCTCCTTCATGCTGGCTGTCAAACGTACACACACACACACACACACACACACACACACACACACACACACACACACACACACACACACAGCTCACCAGTCAACGGCATGTTGAGCATTCTTGCCCCTGTGTGCCTTTTGTTTGAGGCCTCGCTTCGTACCTTTGCTCACTCCCGCTTCACCCTCCATGTATTTGGCCACAGCCACGCCCCCTCCACCTCTATGCCCCGCCCCTCCACCTCTCAGCTCCGCCCCGTCTCTCAAACGGACCGGTGTAGCCGGAACGTGGGATTGGCCGGCGCAGACAAAGGAGACGTTGATTGGCGGGCGTCGACGCAGTGTGGCGTATCGGAGCATCAGGCGAAGAGTCGGTACATGAAGCCCGTCAGTCACTGAGGCTCTGGACGGCTCCATGACTGAGCCGGTGTCACGTTTAGATTATCTCTACCGCTCATCTTCCACCCGAAGTCCTTTTTTTATTTCAGCAGATATTATTATCAAGGAATGAAATTTTAAAAATCTGCCTATTTCATTTTGAGCATGAGACATTATCCTGATTGTTTCATGCATTGAGAGATATCGCCTACATGTATTAACAGTTAATATATGAAGAGAAAACAAACACATTCAATATTAAAGATTTTATTTTTCTTTCTAAATTCATTCATTTTTTGGTGCATATCAAATTCTTGGTGTAACTCAGTTTTGATAGCAAAATTGCTTCCATTACCAGATAAAAGTATTGTTTGTTATATTGATAAAATCTATATTTTCCATCATAAATACCCCAGCATCCTTAAGTGTTTATGCACCCTGCAACTATAGTTGCTTCCATTGACCATAAAATAGCACAAATTTGAATTCTGAAAATACATTTGCTTAAATACATTTGAAACACTAAAATTTCAAAAGTATTTTGATCACTTTTAGCACGAGGATGAGGCGGTTTTCTGCCGTATCAGAATTGGTGTTTTGTGCAAAACTGCAATAGAAACCCTTTTTTTTAACCATTCTGGTTTATATCCTGCATCAACCTGCTTGTTTGTAGAGACTGGGGTTGGTGGACAATGAGCAGCTGATGACCAGAGCTATCACAGCACCACACAATTCATAAAAGGTTGTGTGTCATTCAAAAGTGTTGGATCCGTAGCTCTTCTGTGATGTTACCAACTATAGTTACCCCAACTGCTCCCAACTGGGTGGGGATAGTCACTCCAACGTCTCCCAGGATGTCTGTTGGAAGATGAGCGCCATGGCAGAGTTATGAATATATCTCAGAAGTGTTTCTATGTGTCATTTTGAATGACTTCTCATGTGATCAAGCTTATTCATGTGCATTACTTCTTTAATCGAAATTGCGAAATAGTGTTTCTTCACATTTTAATTGCAAAATATTTAGATTTTGCACACATTTGTAAAGGAAACACAACTTATGTCAAGTTCTTGCATCAAGCTTAGAAAAAATGAATCCAACTGGTTTTTGATTTGCATACAGAGTGTAAATTAATGAGACTTTACTCTTAGCTTGGTAAATATCACATCTTTTGCCATCACAATATTGGACATATTATCTTGCAAAATGACTGAATGGAGCTGAATCTGGATTTAGCTGCAACATTTTGGGCCGTATTTTAATGTCACGGTGAAATTGTGGCTCTGCTGATTCAATAGTCCAACCCTCACCTCAGTAAATGAGGATAATGAGCAAAACATGAAACATTTCAATCAAAACACGGAGAATGAAGTACAGATTTAACATAAATCCAGAGACCAAGAAGAATTTAAAATGACAAAAGTTATCAGGAAAATTGATCAAAAGTATTTTATTTTGATATATTTAGTCATCCCAGATCTCAGATTGTATTATCATAGTTTGTGCTTCTGAGGATAACAAGTGCAAGAGTCGTGATATTGAATACAAGGACCTGTCATAAGCTCATAAT
Source organism: Micropoecilia bifurca (assembly GCA_903067075.1). Lineage (NCBI taxonomy): Eukaryota > Metazoa > Chordata > Actinopteri > Cyprinodontiformes > Poeciliidae > Micropoecilia > Micropoecilia bifurca. Next base: position 12,382 of record CAEGAF010115743.1, read on the forward strand.
AATGGAGTCTAAACTGGCAATAAAAGATTTAACTGTAGCATAAAAGGCATCATGACGTCATGACGGCACCATGACCAATGGAAGAGCTCAGTCTGACATTAACCTGTTTGCTTTACAGCCTGATGAAATCACCTAAAAGGATCTGTAATGAGAGAACTATTTTATATTGCCTAACCAACTCAATAAAAACCAGAACATTGATCAATTTTATTACCATTACAGTGGCTCATGATACTGGAGCAGAGAGCGCAGACGGGAAGGAAAATCCACAAGGTTCAGATCTGAAGAGCAGATAGTTTAGACTGACCAACCGAGGCAGAGGGGTCAGATCACAGAGGAACAAACACAACTGGTGGCTGATTATTACTTAGCCCATCTAACAATCGAGATGATTTCCTCCTCCGGTACTACATGAACATAACTTTAATTGTAGCACACATTCAGATTGCATCTTTAGGACTTAATGAAAAATGCTTTTTAGATCAAATGAAATGAAACTAACTGGAGAAGACATGTTGATTCTGTTCTAGTATGAACCACTTTCCATCCAGACATAACATTTTCATTTATCGACAACTTTTGAATTATGATGCTGAGAAAAATGTGTTTCGTTTTTAGGAATTAGTGGCTTTTCATATCAGTATTAAGACAGGAAATGGGAGAGAAGAAGTTTCATGTCTGCACCACACATAGAACTAAATGCTTCTTTATGCGTCAGTTAGATTTGGCTGCATAAAACCGTCACTAGTTTTTTTCTGATTGTTTAAAAAACCAATTAGATTTTTAACCAGGAAATGACCTTTTGATGACCTCATGCACATCTTAATCATACAGTTTGCGTTTTATATTCTATCAAACACATTCACTAAATTTTGACAACATATTTAATCATCCATAAGTACATTTTTACCTCAGGATATGCAGAATGAACAGGTAACGAGTGAGGAGAAATGATTTCTACACAAGAAGAAATGAGTCTCAAAAAAGCTGCTCTGTTTGTAACCAACAGGAAAATTCAGCTTCACCCTCCAACCCCAGGAGGGCAGCACTGAGATGGCTTTAGGCCAAACATGTTGCAGAATTAAACAAGTTTACATGAAAATGTCAGAATAACGTAAAAGTAGCACTCTTAAGAACTTTATCTGTAAAATGAAGTTGGCGTTAATTTACCCATTGCAAAGCTTTTATTTCAGTTACAACCATTCCTGAGTACCATACCAGACTGCATGAGATTAGGTAAGGGTTTAACTTTTATTTATATTGATTTCTACCAGCCAACGCTTTTAAGCCTTCAGGTCAAGTAAGGTAAAACAACAAAAAAACTCAGATTACTTTTTATCACATCAGCTAAACACAAATCTGTGCAGGATTTCCTTCTCTTTTTTTTTCCACTTCGGCTTCCCTTTAGCCTCCGCCATATTTATTCCGCCTTTTATTTGTTTGTGCTTTTATTCAGAGTTCCAACACTGAGGCCTCTGAATTTGCTTTGGCCAGAGCAGCATGTAAACAGAGGCAGCCCCCCTTTCCGCCCTGCTGCAGAGACACGCCTACTGTCACCCCATGGTGATGCATGCAGCCCCTGACAGTCCCAGGCCTGACGCCTCTAAGAAGAGGCGTTGGGGATGTTTCAATGTTTGCAGGCAGAGATGCACTTAAGGGCACAGATCACACAAATACAGCAGTCTGTCTCAGCTTAATTGTAGGAGCTGCGTACGCGTTTCTTCTGGTCTACAAGGACATTTTCTCTGAAGATGTCATCTTTTTCCACATCTTTCTTCAAGAGTAATTGAATTTCATTGATTTCTCTGCTGTTGTTGCCAGAAAATAAATACAGCAATCTACATTCATTGGCACTATGGGATAAAAAGGAGAGAAAAAAAGCCTTAAAAGAAATTAATTTTTTATTGCAGTAGCATTATTTCCCACTGAGAACTGATCAAGTTCTCAAACAAACGAGCAGAAATTTTTTTTACCTCTGATTCTATTAATCTCCACACCTGAACCATCCAACCTTTCTTCTTTTTATTTTAGCTCTGATTGCAGCTGTAGGTCTGCAATCAGACCTACAGCTGATTGCAGACCTACAGCAATCCTGTCTTTCTCCTTTTGAACATTTTGTGTAAAGTCATATTTATGCCACAGGGAAAAAATCTCAGGACTCTCTGGCAGATTATTTTTTAATGTTCAAACATAAATTACAAAAATGTCCCAGCTGTATTTAGTCCACAGGTCGAGATGAGTGTTACTAAACTGAGAGGCATATTTGTCAGATGAAAAGAACCTTTTGAAAAGATTTTGCCTTCAGCTAATATTTTTGTATTAAAAATGTTTTTAATTGATCTGATCAGATGTTGTGTTTTTATAAGGTGTGAGGGGATTTCAACAAATATATTTTAGCTTATTGAGATGGATCTTTTTTGGTCATTAATGCCACGTTGCCAAGTTGGACGATTTTTAAAAAATCATATAAATTTCTACTAAATTTCTCATGTATATACTTCATGTAGACTTTTAACAGAGGTACAAATACTGCAAATATTAAGAATGTTGGTTATGAACAAATACAAACTGAATCTGGATATTTTTTTATTTCAAGTCAAGAAAAGAAATGTTTTGTGTATCAGTGAAAAATAGTCAATATCATTGACACAGTCAGAACCAGAAAGGTGATTAAAAAAAGTAAGTTTGCTGTCCTTCAACTGTGACTTAAGCTTTTATTTTTCACTTTTTATCAATGCCAAAAGAAGATCTGATTATCATTTTTATCTGAGAGTCACTTTCAGTTTGAACATTGTCCTCCCTTCCAGACACATTCATTTTCATTCATTTAATTGTATTTTAAAGCTGATTTGAAAACCCTGACAGAGATAAATAATCCATCATTGTAAACACTGATCCACTTATCTTATAAATGTCAAAGTTAATGTAGTTGTTGAAGCGGCTGATGCAACGTTTTTGATTTGCCAGAAAGCAAATGATTTAAGATCCGTCCAACACGTTCATCCCAACGTGAATGTCCTGGAAAAGACAATTTCATCACCGCTTTACCATCAAAACGTATCCTCAGACGACTTTCAGTCCACCCACACTTAGGTTTTACTCTAATGTATTAAACATTAAGGTTCAGACAAAACTTTTCTGTTCAGGCCGGTCCTGACCCGTAAACTTAAAAACAAACAGAAGCTGTAAGCAGTCCCATCAGAGTGACCTCCACATCATAACGCAGTGAGATTAGTGGGATGAAATGTGGGAATCGATACGTGTAAATAAGGTTGTTTGCTCGCAGCTCAGAGATCCGAGGCGTCACAGTGGTAAATTTGCTCTCTTTACGCTGTAAAGCTGTCTGGGTTATACAGGTTCTTTACATTTTTTCACTCTTTGCCCTCTAATTGGCTCTCAGAGGAAAGACATTTTGAAGCAGCTTTAATTACATCATAAAAAAAATTGCTGCAGCTGCAAAGTTCATTGTGTCGGGATCGTTCTGCCATTTCCCTCTGAGGCACAAAACCGTACAAACAGCCAGAGAGTCAGACTAATTCATCGAGACGATATTTGATTTTTTATTAAACTTATAAAAAAATCAATGTTGTTGGATCCATCTTGGTCTAACTGGAGAACAGCGTATGTTTTAGATTTTTTCCACTTTCTCACCAGTTTGACACGTGAAACACGTCGGCCCTGAGTCTGTTCATCGACTGGAGAAAAATATTCTTTATTTCAAGATAAACTTCTCTGAAGAGTTAATTATAAAACTGTACTTGAAAAGAAGAGATATTAATTTAATCTGACTGATTAACTCGGCTCACCATCTCAGCTCATCTTGGGTTTGAAGGGAACTGATTTGGGATTTTTATTGGTTTAATTTAACTGTTTTAATTAACTGATATTAAACACAACTTCAGGAAATTGAAAAAATAGAAAGTGGAGCACAAGTTTGGATGAAATAGGAATTATCTTTGATCAATATTTGGTAAGAATTATTTGTACATCATAAAGTATATTCACACTTCCTCTCCAGTCGTTGTTAAATGTTTTTTAAGTTGCATGTTTTTTTGTTTTTTTTCTGGACCATAGCGAGTTTCTGGCTGGATATTTGGTCACTGTTGCCTTACTTTATTTAAACTTTTGGTTTCTTAGGCTGCTGTTATGGACCATCACCAAGTTGTCAACAGTAGCTGTGTTTCCATTGACCATATAATTCTGCAATTTGACATTTCGAAAATAAATTTGCTCAATGGAAATCTGGTCATTTAAAAAGAAAAACAGCTACTGTTGAGGTTGAGCTGCTTATTTGTGGTGGTGAAGAATGTTGAGGTCATGAAGATGAAGAATGTTACTGTTCTCTATTGTTATGTAAAGTCCTGGTATTGGCAGTTTGACAGCCGGTTTTTAGGTTTGGATGCCTTCGAACAGCCAAACACCTTCAACAGTTTTGTCTCATCTGAACCTTTTGGTTTCTGCAAATTTCAGTCCAGCTTGTTTCTATAGACATGGTCTTTTGTTCTTCCTGTTTCTATTGTGATGTAAAATGTTGTTTCCTGTGGGCAGTGATACTGGTGTTCCAGTGGTTTCCAGTTCATGACCCTGGAACCTTGTTGGTTTCTAACCAGTTTCATATCTTCTGAACCATCTACTTCCAGACTTTGGCAATGATTTTAAATATTTGGTTCAAACTGATATTTGAATGTGTAGGTTTTTTTTAGAAAAATCTCCAAAAGATTTTCCTAATGTAAATCTAAATTTTTAAGGTTTGTTGAGTTCCTCGGACTTAGTGTTCATAATCCAAAGAGAATAATTTTAGGACAGCTCCAATAAATAATTAACCATTTTATAAATTGGACTCTTCCGTATGTTGGGAACCATGTTGGCTCAGAATCTTGTAACGACTCAGAACCAAGATGGATAAGAATCATTTTAAATGTGTGGTTGTACTGAGAGCCAGTCTGATTTTCTCAGTTAGAGAGCTTTATCGTACATTAACGGTGCTATCACATGGTTAATTGTTTTGTGCATGAATCATTTGATTCAGAATATTGATTGAAAGGGCTTTTGTTATGAGATAAGATGATTTACTCGTCCAAACGAACAGCTCTGTGGATCAGTAAGCAGAGACTCACGACTAAATCTGAGAAATCCATTAAGTCTGCAGCAATCCGTCACAACTTTATTACTCTGTTCTCATTTTGTGAATTGCAAAATGTCAAATGTAAGGAAACAACACGGTTGGATATGTTGAAATAATCCTTTAAAAATACTTCCTGTTGGAATATTTAAGACATTTATAGATGTACATGTTTAGACATTTATTAAATGATGAAGAAAGGTTTTAAAATGCAGACTTAGTTTCTCATCTCAGATTTAAAGTCATCGTATTTTATTTACTAGAATAACAGCCTTGCGTCCTGCGCCAGCCTGTTTTCACCTGCCTTCCAGCCATAACCCCTAAACCCAGGTGCTTTAATAATCTGAACGCGTTTATGAGTCCTTGTCTGAGCCCATAGATCAGTGTCAGCCTGCCGACCTGTGAGAACATCCGTTAGATCTGATACGGACTAATGAAGGCCCTCTCACATTACCTCTGCTGTCAGTCAGACGTGCTGTCGGTTAATCATCAGCATCTCCCTCATTAGGAGACACAGATTCCCACGGAGATTGGCTCTGCTGTCCTGCTGTAGCTGATGTCCTTGCAGGTGGAGCTCTGTGATTTATGGATCTGTGGAATATGTCACAAAGCCTGTGCCAGTGTGACAGGTTCAGCTTTTATTTCCGTGTCTGTCTGGAGTCAAATACAGTTTTCTGAAGATGTAATTAGTAAATGAGTGGTTCTTACTGATTATGATCTGAAGCTCCACCAAAGTGCTTCTACATAAATGGTGTCAGAAATGCTTCAGATAGTTACAAGGAATGTGTTCGGTAACACTTTGTATGAAGAGGCCTGAATACGACATGGCACAGTCATAAACATGACATAACATCTGTTATGAACATGACAGATGTTATGTCATCTCATTTGATACATTACAGCACTTTTAATGCACATTTTAATTAAACTTTGCATTTAAAGTGTCATTATTTACGAAATGACACTTCATGACAATTGCTGTAAGTATTTATGAAGGTTTCGTCATGTTTATGACATGTTTATGACATGTTTATGACTGTCCTGTCAGTCTTATCAACACCCCTTCAAATAAAGTGTTACTGTATGTTTTACTCATTTCATAATGAAGCTGCATTGACTCCTAAAATTTCACTCTTATTCATATAATTGTTAAAGCTAAACTGATTTGGTGATTTCTTGAAATTGCAGAGGTTGATGGGTCTAAAGGCGTTTTCGCACTGCAGGGAACTGTACGGTGCGTAACGGAACGGTTCCGACCGTGTTTGCATTACCACTTGCGACTGGTTCCACTCGGCCCCTTGGAACCACAAGAGCTGTGGTTCCAATCGGGCCGGCCAAGCGGTTCTGCTTAGAACCAGCAGCTGATTGGCCACTGGTTGTTATGGAGTCAGACGTTGATTTTACGTTGACAGCTGCCTCTCACTAAACTGTATTTTATTTTGTAAAAAGTGCTCTTTTCAATATTTTTATTATTAGTTTAGCAATGGATTCGTCTCAATATAGTGCAATCACCTGGTCTAATGATGAGGTACATTTTTTCCTCCGCTACTTGCTGATGAACGAGTACAGAACGAACTAGATTGGTCAACGAGGAAAGAGAAAGTTTTCCGCCGCATCTCTGAGGAAAAGGCTTCGGCCGCTACATCGAAACCATTATTTAGTTTCAAAAATAATGACGTCCGGTGCCGTTTCGATGGCGCCCTCAGGGTGTACGCAAACACAACAGGGCTGGAACCATTACGTTCCGTTCTGTTCTGTTCTGTTCCGTTCCGTTCCGTTCCTTGCAGTGCGAAAACGGCTTATGAGATCCTAAAGGTTCATTCTAGGCTCTTTTGTTTGTTTGGTCTTCCTGAGGTCTCACCTTTCCATCTCTGCTGTTTGTTGACGTGTCTTTATTCCGTCTTCGAGTTTTGCAGACAGAAACGAGGGAAGGAATAAATCTGGATCAGTTGCAGAATATCCGCAGGATCGGCTCACATAGTTTAACTCTCTATGGTGATTAGTCTGAAAATCTTCTTTCCCCCTCCTATCTCAAAAACAAATGAGGAGTTAAGTGTTGTTCTGTCAGCGCAGGCAGCTCATTTGCGGTCTGAGTAAAATCATAGCCATGCATTTAGAGCCACATTGTCTCCAGGCTTTGTCCTTTCCATCTACGGAGGGAGGTGCAGTCGCTCATTACAGCAGGCTGACGTTGGCACTCGGAGCTCTGCGAAGGAGAAGTTAGACACTGTGTTAATATTTCATTGTGGTCACGTATCCAGCAGACAGAAAATGACAGTTTGCTCAGGCGTGTGAATGAAGATATTGTATTTGCTGCAAAGAGATTGTGACAGAAGGTTTTTCTCTGAAGTTTTCCGTATTTAACCAGTGGAAGCCTGCTGAGCAGCGAAGATTTACTGGACGAAAGTCAGGAGTTGATGAAGTGCCTGAAATTTCATGTTTTTCAAAATAAAATTGGAGAAAAAAAACACTCTTCAGAGGACACAACTTCTCAACACTTAAATTTGGGTTTGAAGATACGGCTGCCTGCCTCTGATCCCACATCATCTGGCTATGGAAAGAGATCACAGTCTTTGCTATTTGGAGGTGTTGTGGATCTTCTGTGTTCTTTGGTGGTTTCTGGGCTCAACCGACTGAATGGCCATGTAGACCCAGAACGTTTTCTGAGGGACTCTGTTTGTCCTTCAGGCCTGGGAAACCCTTGGTGTCTCCAGAATCAGCCGGGTCGGGTCGTTTGGTAGAGAGATGTCTGGGTTTCATGCCTGTGATCTCAGCAACTTGCCTAAAAACCTTGATCTTGGTTCAGTTGAAGGGAACTCTGGTGTGAATGTGTTTGTGAATGCCAAGCGGAGGCAGCTCCAAGAGCAAGGCATTCTGGGTAATTACAACCAAATCAAATGGAAGAGTAGCACTAGTGGGAGAAATGGATCATGGTATTTTATTAAGGACAAAAGAGAAATCCTATAACTGCTCAAATCCGATGCTACATTTTTGTCTACGTTTTGTCAAGAAGAAAGTTGCACTCTTGTCTTCTTTGGAGATTCCTGTGTCATTTCCTTCAGTGGTTCTTGATGCAGCGCCACCAGAGGCGGGGGAAGGAAAATAATTCAAAGAGCTTGAATCATTTGACACAATGTGAAAGAGAAGCACATCAAATCTACATCAAATTCCTAAACATCAAATCAAACTGATTCTACAGAACTATCAGAAAAAATAACCTGGTTTAGCTGCTGTGCTGGTTTGTCCTTATAGACCTCCAGTTCAGACGCTTTGCTGTTATTGCGCCGACTCATCTTTCACATCTAAGATTATGCATTTTGTGATCATGAA
>CAEGAF010115746.1:0-21589 GCA_903067075.1 Micropoecilia bifurca
TCTGATGTTTTGTGATGTTCTTTTCTGGTGATAGTTTGCATCTGTCTTGAATAAATGCTGATTATTGTGACGCTGTTACCTCTGCGTGATCTCAGTCTTTGCACACAGCATTTTTCTGAACCCGGGCATAGAGAGGATATACCGAGTCAAAGCTTTTTAAAGTTTTAGAATTTTCCTCTCTTAGTAGTTGTTATAGTGAAAAAGGATACAGTTACCACAGACAAAGAGGATGACGAAGTAAATGCAAACCACCATGTTAGGGAAGATCGGCCCGCCGTACGCCATGATGCCGTCGTACATCACGGCGTTCCAGTCCTCTCCGGTCAGAATCTGCAACAGACAGGCACACATCGAAACCCAACCGGACAAAAAGGAGAACTTTGAGTAGGGATGTTGATTAATGTTTTTTTATTGTTGTTATTTCGAAAAGATTAACTAATAACGCCCGTTTAGATCTTCTTTTAGTGTTGTAGTTTGGACCCGATCCAGCAGAGGGCGCCGCTGGACAAACATAAGAGAACGGAACCGCTGATTTAGAAACAAAGATGGCGGCAGGCCAAATCAAAACGGGAAAGAGAAACGGTCCAGAGTCCGGTGTGGGATGCGAAAGCAATTTATGCGGTTCTATTTTGAAATATAAACACTCGACAACCTTCTTAAGTTTCACTTTGATCGCTCTCATTCAGTCGAATTGCATGACTGAGCAACAACAACTTCTCATTCAAAAAGTATTGATGTGCTACGAAGATGAGGGACAGAAAAGCAGAATGCTTAACATTTAACATGAAAAAAACACGATCCTAATAAGCACGATTGCTTTTTGAGGCTGTCGTGAGTTAATAACCTTCATGGTGTCAAGTTTTAACATTTCTTATAACATCTCTTTGTAAATGTTCCACGTTTTATTATTTTCATCTTCTATTTTTCTACACAGCAACCTAAGAGTATTCTGCCTTTTCAAATTTTATCATAAAAATATATAATACAATTATTTTATAATAAAATACAACTATTTTAGTGGGATTTTCAAAACCTCTCGCCAAGTGGTATGAAAAGCTTCTGAAAGAAAATTCATGTATCTTTCTGAAGATTTGCAGACATTCTGTAATGTGTCAAAGTTCATTCGTGAGAAATAATAATAGCAGTAATATAGTTGATACAAAACAGTTGTAAAATATATTTTTTTGTTTTTTAAATTTAGTATATTATGAAAAGCTTAGCCCTTTGTGTTATGGGAAGACTGTTGTCCCTCTTGTTCGAAGAGGAAACTCAAGTTTTTAAGAAAATGGCCGCTTATCAATTCGTTAGCTGATTGATACAATTAATTCATTAACTGATAACTTCCCTAACTTATACCATAGAGAATATCACCAGATGGATGTAAATCACCTGGAAGCATGTTAGCAGCGCCTGAGGGAAGGAGTCAAACGTGCTTCTCTTCATCTGAGTCTCGTCAAAGTTGAACTTCCCTCCAAACAGCTGCATCCCCAGCAGGGCGAAGATGATGAGGAAGAGGAAGAGCAGCAGCAGAAGGGAGCAGATAGCTTTCATGGAGTTGAGCAGTGAGGTGACCAGATCAGAGAGAGCAGCCCAGTGCCTGAAGACGAAGAAATGAGGCTGGGATGCATGCAGGAAACAAAGTTTGATCTGAATGTCTGGTTCTTTCTGGTACTGCTTACCGGGTCATCTTGAAAATCCTGAGCAGCCGGATGCAGCGCAGCACGGAGATGCCGATGGGCGGGATGAAATCCATCTCTACAAGCATCGTCTCGAGAATGCCGCCACACACCACAAAGCAGTCGAAGCGGTTGAACAGGGCCATGAAGTAGATCTGAAGACCGAAGGCGTACATCTTCATCAGCATCTCCAAGGTGAAGAGCAGCAGCAGGATCTTATTGGCTCGCTCTGAGGGGGCGGAGAAGATGAATCATGCACTGCAAAAACACAATGTCTGACCAGGTATGTTTGGTCTGGTTCTAGTCCAGTGGTTCTTAACCTTTTTGAGGTACCAAACCCCCCAGTTGCATATGCGCTTTCTCCGAACCCTCAACACCCACCAACCTCAATCACACAAAATACTTCGTGGTATTCTGATTTAGAAATGTAATTATATTCCACTATATGCCACTATATTCCTATATATGCCACTAGAGGCAGTACCAACCCCGAAAAGATGCGACTAAGGAGCAGATTTAGACTATAGAATTTGGTGAAAACTGTGAGCTTTGCTGAAGTCATTAAAGACACAAGTTCCAATCCCTGCTGAGAGTGGAGCTCCTTCAATCAGAGCTCCTCCTCTGATTGGCTAAGCAATGTAACGTGATCCTCTGATTGGCTAAGCAATGTAATGTGATCCTCTGCAGCAAGTGATGGCAAAGCAGGGCGTCATCACAACTTTACACAAGTGTGTCTTTACCTCAGAGGCTCCGCCGAACCCCTAAGACCGACTCCCCGAACCCCTAGGGTTCGACCGAACACAGGTTAAGAACCACTGTTCTAGTCCTAACATCTTAGTATACATGAAATAAGACAAAACTCACTTACGAGTAACTTCAGCAAGATGTAGGAACTTGTTTTAAATAAATAATTCCTAAATACTGATTAAACCACAAACGTCAATGTGTTTTATTGGGATTAACAAATAATAATACTTAGTAAGATTGGTCTAGTCAAACCCCAGACCTACATAAAAATGAGAATCTGTGACAAAACTAGGAAATAAATGTTCACAGAAACTCTCTTTTCACAAACTTCAGCTAGGTTGCAAAATAATATATTGGCAAATATTTCAGTTTCTGGATCTGTAACTTTTGGGTTAGAAATATAATCCAAAAGACTTGAAGATGTAGTTGCAGGAAAAAGTGCTTCTACAAGATGTTGAAAGTTGACATTTATATTAATAAAACCTGTTTCATTGAATTTCACATATTTTTCCTACTTCTTGTTGGTCGTAAAGTCCCAACAAAATATAATGAATTTTCTGACAAACATGACAAAAAGCATTCACCACAAAAACACAAAATTTTACCAAGTATTTTAGTCTAGTTTCTGCTGCAAATATTTTAGTACACTTTAAGTATGACAAAACTTATTCACAAGTAACTTTTTAGCAAGATATAGCAGCTTGTGTTAAGTCAGTAATTCTTTAATTTGAATGAAAATGCTAGTTCCACTAGCAGATTATTTCACTTAATACATGGGGAAATGTTTTAAGTAAAATAATATTAAGGGAGTATAGTCTTTTAAAAATTAGTTTTTCTAGAAACAAAATCGTCTCAAGTTTGTCTTGAAACTAAACTGAAAATACTTGGTAAGATTTTGTGTTTTTGTAATGTAAAACTCCAGTGATTCATAGGAATCTGGCAGGAGTATAAAGTGTTTTTTTTAATTACCCTGCATTTCTGTGAGCCATTTTGGCTGTCCGTAATGCTCCGAGGCGCTGGCCACCGTGTTGAGGAACACCAGCAGCAACACCAACCAGTAGAAGTTCGTGGTCTTCACTGCAACACGGCAGTTTTTTCTCATTGTGTGGTTCAGCTGGCACAACTGGTCACTAAAAGACAAACACAGCTTGTGTGTTAAAAATGAGGCTGGGCAAAATGGCTGACAGATATATGACGATATAAACATTTCATATCAGTCGACATCGATAATATCAAAAGGTTTTTTGTTCTAAATATCTGGGAAAATTTGTGCCAGTTATGAGGCAAAGTGGCGGAATCTTAAACTACTGCTGCCACAGTTACTCAACAAGTTGTTGCTAGGAAACCAAGGACTGGTAACCTTGGTTACCAAGACTGGTAACCAAGGACTGGTTATCTAGCAACTTTTCTTAGCTAGTCTTCAGAGGCTGAGCGGCTTTAATGATCGAAAAATAAAAACACTGTGATCATTTAATAAAGAAAATGCTAAATATTTCGGTATCTACACAGAGATAATATGAATCCAACATTCACGATGACTTTAAATAAGACGATCTGATCCTAAAACAGTGAGTCAAACACGCCACTGAACTATTACATCTGATTTTATTTTTCCATGTTTTCCAGTTGGTGCTAATTATTAAGACAAAAACTAACAAAGAAGTTCAATGAATGTGAGTGCTGCTCACAGGTTTTTACAAAAAAGTCTCACCAGAAACTGTTGGCCATCATCTTCGCCCTTAAAAAAGAGAAAATGGGAGGCCCGTTAGCACACTGGGTAATTAATTACTGAAATGTGTCTCTCCTCTGTTGCCTTACATGAGTGAAGCACAGAAGCCACTATCGTCGTCGAGATATGCAATATCATCGTCAGAGTCCGACTCTGTTAAACATACAAAATGGTCTGCACACTGTAGCAGCTGGAAATAAAATAAACAGAAAAGGAGCTCATGGTTTCATACCTCCGCCGTCCTCGCTGTGTTTGTACCAACCAAACTTCTTCATCATCTTTTTCTTTGCAATTGCAGCACCTTCAGAAATGCAAAAAAGATTTTTTTTAATGGGATGGTGCAATTCAATAAGGTGTGTGTTTGGTGGGAAAACTACAAAAGAGGATTAGGGCTACCAAAGAAAAAAATTAAATTCCGATTTTGATCCCAGAATTTAGACTTTTTTCTCAAAATTATCTCTTTTTTCCTCAGAACTATCACATTTTTCTCTGAATTCTTAAATTTTTTCCTCTAACGTATCACTTTTTTAAAATCAAAATTTTGACTTTTTTTTTGTAGAGTTTAGACTTTAAACAAACTTCTACTTTTCCTTCAGAATTCTTAATTTAACCTCAAAATTCTTATTTTGTGTTAATCTATGTCAAACTCCAAATAAATAACTAAACATTCTTAAGTTTGTGTCAGTAATATTGTTAATATGTAAAAATAATAATATAGCTTTTTCTTCCTTGTTACAGGATTTTTGAACCAGCATTTTTTCTGAATTCTATTTTTTCTTTTTAGTGGCACCAGCCCTCTTCCATAGAACACTTTAAAGACTTTAGGCTAACGTTTGTTTCCTTCTTCGTCCACATCCTCGGCTTCTATGAGCCAGTCCATGTATCCGATCATGTCCTCCTCCATCTGCTTGCTCTCCTGAGCTTTCTGCAGCTCTCCACGCGCAACAGCCTTCTCTCTTTCTTTGGAAAACTCGCTGTAAAAGATAAACACTTGAAAGTTTACCACATTGTCTTATGAGAGCTTTATTAGTGTTCGGAAAGTGTGAGATTGAGAGAAAAGTGGATGTCTGAGAGACGGCAACTACCCACCCGCTCAACACACCCAATACAAGGTTGATGATAAAAAATGATCCGAAAATGACTAAAGAAACAAAGTAGACCCACGGAATGTCGAAGCCGATGGCATCATTCATCTGTGCAGAAATAAAGAGAAAGCACATATTTATTATACATACAAATATAACATGCAACCCCCATAAAGATGCATAAACGTCAAAAAAAAAGCCATCTGAGTATTTCATCAACATAATCTCACTACAAAAACACAAAATCTTACCAAGTATTTTTTATGTAGTTTGTAGTGTAAATATCTGCCAGCAAAACTAGAATTCTTTCATCATTATTAAGGAGTTATTGACTTAAAACCAATCTCATATTTCTGGTTGCAGGTTGCAAAGTTACTTTTACGTTTTGTCTTTTTTTCCCCAAGTGTACTAAAATATTTGCACTAGAAACTACTAGACCAAAAATACTTGGTAAGATTTTGTTATTTTGCAGTATTCATATGAAAACGTTAGGACAATTATTATTACTATATTATTATTATTATTATTATTATTATTATTATTATTATTATTATTATTATTATTATTATTATTGTTATTTTAAAAAATCATTGATGCTTGCTAAATGTATGTCCTCCTTTATTGCCACAAAGCATAATTTCTGATAATCTACAATAGGAAATTTGTTACAATGTTTACAGATCCACCATTTTATTTCTATTTTGTTTTTTATTTAAATTTGAAGAAAAACTGAAAACTTTAGTAAAAACAGGATGGATACATTTTCTTCCTTTGAATGGTAATATTTGTGTAAAATTAAAATAAAAATGTAGCATCCAACCTATGGAAGACAATTAGGGCCACCAAAAAAATTATTTTTACTTTTTTCCTCAGAATTATGACATTACTCTTCTAAAATTAGAATTCAGAGGTTAAAGTCAGAATTCTGAGAGGGGAAAGAAATCATAATTCTGACATTTTGTTTGTTTTTCAGTGGCAATAATGTTCTTCCATACTACATAAAAACCATTGATCTGAACGTGGGAATTGTGCATGAATGTGTTTTTTACCCAGTAGAGAACATCTGTCCAGCCCTCCATAGTGATGCACTGGAAAACTGTGAGCATGGCAAAGAAAATGTTGTCAAAGTTTGTGATGCCGCCGTTTGGACCCTCCCACTTCCCTTTGCATTCGGTGCCATTGGTGACACAAAAACGTCCGGCTCCCGCAAAAGCACACGGCGATGGATCGTCCTCCACCATGAGGCCTGCAGGAGACGGAAGAACATGAGGATGACGAAGGCAGAGACGCTCTGGGGAGCCCAGACGGCGGACCGACCCGTGCTGGTGTCGAAGCACGTCTTGTGCATCCTGCCCAGGAAAAGCTCCAAGCCGATGATGGCGTAGATTATGATGACGAACATGACCAGCATGCCGATGTGGAGCAGTGGGACCATGGCCTTCATGATGGAGTTCAACACAATCTGCAGACCTGACCGGACAAAATGATCATTCAGCTGAATCCAGGGTTCCCAAACCTGTACCTACTAAATATCTAACCGTCAACGTTTATATTTTTATTCACTGTTCAATAATTATCACTTTCATTTAGCATAAATGCTAACCTAATTTCTTATTATTCTAGTTAGCAATGATGGCTGTAGTGGAGTAATTTATTATCAGGACTTTAATAAGGTCATGTTTATGTCATTATGTATTATCTGGCAATAAAATTTCTCTAATATGTGATATTTTATTTTAATCAAAGGTCAAATTTGATTTTATCTTTAAAGTATTTAGGCATTTTGTAGCATTGCCCTCCACAGCAGGGCTGCCGCACAGTTTCTTCTTCAGAAGAGAAGAGACTTTTTCAGAAATATGTCTGTGGAGTTAAATTGGGGCAAAAAAGCTTGTAAAAAATGAAATGAAATAAAAATAAAAGATTTTAAACTTAAAAACCTTGAATTTGACAAGTAGTTCTGAACATTTTTCTCAATTAAAAAATTATTTTTCAGTTTCAAAAAATTATTTTTCAGTATAATCTTTTTTTTCAGTAATTTCTTTATTGTTTGAACAAACTTTATGACCCCAATTTAATTCCATACTTGTTCATTTCATGCATATTGTGCTATTTTGAGGAGCAAAGCAGTTTGGCGAGTTTTCCTGGTAGCCAGTCAGAAAGATGAATGTGGCTCGTAACATTTCTTTAAGTTACTTTAACTCCCATATCTACTTTCTCTGATCGTTTTCCTGTTTTCTTACATTAAGTTGATCTCAAGAAAACAAACATCCTTTGAATTCACAACGGCAGACATTTCTTGGCAAACAATGAAAACGAAAACATTTTGTTTCTCAAGATTAACTCCCTAAAATGTCCGCTCTTGACCTCTTTAGTAGTGATTAAAAACCAAACTGTATTTTATAACAAGAGAAAAGTCTAGTAAGTTAATGCGATCCATCAATTTTACATTTTTTTTCTCATCATCCCTCCAACTTTCTGAGGCTCCAGTTACTTAACAACAAACAGAAACAAAAGCCAGCTGAGAAAATATATAGAAATAAAACAATATACGTACTCGGCACGCCGGATACGAGCCGAAGAGGTCGCAGCACCCTGAAAGCTCTGAGAGCTTTAACATCCAGGCCTCCGGGTTTCCCTGCAGCATGGTGGGAATCGCCCGGCTTATGGTCCGTCATTCCCTCCGCTATCACACTGAACAACCTGTACAGAGGACGGCATCAATGTTGCTCCATAGGTTTTATTTAAGAGCGATAGATTTCGGTGGTAAATTTTGAGATACCCGACAATGACGATAACAAAATCCAGCAGGTTCCAGCCGCTGCGTATGTAGGCGCTGGGGTGCATCACTAAACCGTAGGCAAGGATCTTGGTGAAGGTCTCGATGGTGAAGATGACGAGGAAAACGTATTCGACTTGTTCCTTAAAATCAGAGCACAGGTTTGGTGGATCAGTGAGAAAATGCATCACCACTTTGGACACTGCAGATAGAAAATAGGAGCCAAAATGCTCAGAAACCTTTTGGATAATCTCAAACATTTTCTAGAAAAAAAGGAAATCTCTGAGCTTGAAAAGTCAAATATTTGCTACAGGAAAGTCAAAATGTTTTTTAATTAATGTCAGAAATCTTCAGGAAAAAACTTTCACATTTCTAACACATTAGAAATGTGAAAGTCTTTAATTTAGAATAAACTCAGAAATTTTTATGACAAAACAAAGACATTTCAGAGTTCATAAAGTTTAAAGTTAACTAGAATTGTTTGGGTTTTTAAAATTTGATTGTCTGAAAATTTCTTGAAAAAACAGGGACGTTACTGAGTTTGAAAAGTTAAATATTTGCTTGAAAAAACTCAGGTTTTAAGTTGAATCTCACAGATTGTCTATAAAGAAACTTGGAAATTTTAGAGTTTCAAAGCTGACAATTTTCATCTTTTGAAACTAAAATTTTCAAGCATTTATGGTTAAAATTTCTGAAATTAACTTCAGAAACTGAGTTTTTTGATGAAAATGTACTTGGCTCTTAATGAGATGCTCTCAAGTCCCTCTAAATAAAACAAACATATCCATGTTTTAATTTATTTGAATTGCAAAGGTCAAATAAAATATGACCATTTCTTCCTATTTTGGCTCAGACTAGCAGAAAATTAACAGTGCAGCAGGCGGGCTGAGAAAACACTGAACATTTTCAAAAACTCCACCATTAAGAACAGATTTGTTCCTGGTGGTAAAACGACCTCCTTCAGCCAAGAGAAGATCAGTTAATGCTGGAGCTGGAATGGTTTTCTAACCCGCTAACCTGCAGCCTAAGACATGCTGTCCCCACTTTGCTCTGCTGTGAACCTTCAGGTTAATGCTGCTAATTAATGCCGCTTCACCTCAAACTGACACAGTTACCCTGCAGCAGTGGTGCAGTTTAACATAACACAACAGAACAAGTTATCTTCTTCTCTAAAACCTGTTTATATTTAAAAAAGACAAGTAAGAGATAATAAATCCCTCTGACAGATCGTATACAGTCAGCTTAAGTCATCTGTGAAATCCAATAAAGGGATCTACAAACATTCATCCTGCTGTTGGTATGTACATGTGTGTGTGTGTGTGTGTGTGTGTGTGTGTGTGTGTGTGTGTGTGTGTGTGTGTGTGTGTGTGTGTGTGTGTGTCTGTGTGTTGCTTTAAAAACACTTAAACTGCACTTTCAGCTTGTATTTTGAACAGGGCTCAAACGATTAATTGTGATTAATCAATTATTGAAAAATAATCGTCAACTAATTTAGTAATTGATTAATTGTTAACTGGAGGATACAGACTCAAAGCAAGACTTTTTGCTGAAAGAATAAGATACTCACAGTGATAATTAAGACACAATTTTACAAAAAATATATATACATTTGGCATTGAAGATTTAAAAAAAACTTAAATATTGTAATGATTGCTGGTGTCATTACAATATGTTTTTCCCAGAACTCCTGAAGTGGCATAGTTTTAGATTTACCACTTTCAAATTCTACAAAAACAAATAAACAAAAAAAAAAAATACTTGTATTAAGCAAAAAAAAGCTAACAGAGCAGCTCTACACTGTATTTTTATTATGCTTTGCTTCAAATTATCAAGCATACACTAACAAAATGTTGTTATTACATTTTAGTCAATAAAATATAAATTTTCTTATTTAAAAAATGAATTCAATTATTTGTTTATTTGGATTTCTATGTATTTCTAATATTGTGCAAAAATACGTAAGTGGTTAAAATAAATTAGCAAAATTTGTAAATTTTGTTGCCTGATTAATTGATTAATCTTCAGAATAATCGATAACTAAAATATTTGTTAGTTGTAGCCCTAATTTTGAATATTTTTACAATATTTACACTGTAAAATGACTGCTCCTACAATATGATTTTAGCAATATTTCCTCTATGGATGACATAAATATTTTAATTAATTATTTAGTCAGGCTGATTAGTTTCATTCTACACACTTAGATTTAATTTCAGATTTGTTAGTGTAAAAACACTGCCATTAAAGAGGAATAAGGATGTACATTGAGATGGCAGGAATAGAGACAAAGCAGATGGTTGGAGTTTAAGTAAGTAATGACCTCTGACCTTTTCGTCCAGCGAAGGTCACACTGCATCTCTAACACCATTACCTCCATATGAATACTTGTTAATGCTTTTTGACAAACAAAATGATGCTGTTCATACATATTTCACTGTAGAGAAATAATTTATGCATCAAAACGTAGCCATGTGCGTCTACTTTAAGGAACTATTACTATCATTGCTACAGCTCTTTCTGTTTTCTGTCAAACTCCTCTGAAGTAAAGCCATGTCACACCTTCTACTCTTTCAATGTATTTTTCTCTTGTGCTCTGTTTTTATCTGTTTCTATGCATTCTGCTTATCTACCTTTCTGTATATGCCTTCTGCTTCTACTGGTTGTACTGTGTTTCAGCTGTTTTACTACTTAGCAAAGGATTTCTACAATGTATGACTGCAGCTCTCTTATGGTTTTTTCTACTTCTTATTCTTTGTTCTCATGTTTCTTACATTTCTCCATAAATCATTCTGCAAATATGCTTATTTTGCAACTTTATGCTCTTTGCTTTGCTAAGTTTCACTTCAAATATTTCTGGTTGTGTACTAACTTCTGCTTCTGGTAATTTATGCTGTTTGCTACGTTTCACTGCTCAACTGTTTCAACTGTTTCTGGTTTTGTACTAATTTCTGCTTTTGGTAATATATGTTTTTTGCCATGTTTCACACTCTTCAACTGTTTAAACTACTTCTATTTTTTCTGCTTTCTTCTACTTCTTATGCTTTTCTCTACTTTTTCTTGCATTTCTGCAGCAGTCATTCTGGAAATATGCATTCTCATGGCAGTTTCGATAGGAACAGCAATTTTTCTAGTTGACATAATCGTCAACTAAAACAACAATTGATTAATCATTAACTGCAGTATTCAGACTTAAAAAAATGAAAAAAAAAAAAAAAACAACATATTCAATGCAATGAGCCAAAACTGTATAAATATGTATATAAAATTTAAATTTAATATAAAAACACGTTTCTCTGTAATATGTTTTACCCAAAACTCCTCAAGTGGTAAAGGTTTAGCTTCATCCAGTTCAAATTCACTAAAGGAATGCTCTATTGTTAAATTGTAGGCAATGAAATATTTATTTTAATCATTTAATGTATTTCTAATAAAAAGCTCAAGAGATTTGTGGAAAAATCTGTAAAATGTGCCAATTTTTATCCAATTAATTGACAGTATAATGGATTTTTAAAATAATTGTCAGCTGCAGTCTTACTTACCAGCTGGTGGTTGGTGGGGTTGGAATCATCATCTGGATATGGCTTTGTGACCCCCATGGCCACACAGTTGGCAAAAATAGCTAAAAGAATGAAGATATCAAAAGGCTTGGAGAACAGAGTTAAGGTTTTAGCGAGAATAAACCTGCAACCCAAGACCAAAACATGTTATCTGCTTTACATGTTTGAAACAGTGGAAGAATTATCAGGGCAACACATATAAAATATGTCTCTGTGAGAAAATGTTAATATCTACAACAGCTTATTAGGACCATTTTTAATAGAAAACAAAATATTAGTCAGTTTCCATCAAAAAATTCTGCCGACAAAGTTAACCTCCCCCCGCCCGGAAATTTCTGAGTTTCAAAAATAAAAATTTAAAATTTGTTAGAAAAAAATCTCAGAATCTTTTTTTTAGAAAAACTAAGAAATTTAAGAGTTTGAAAAGTTAAACATTTGCTTAAGACAACTCTGAAATTTTGAGATGAATCTCAACCATTTTCTAGAAAAAAGTGTGGAAATGTTTGTGTTTCAAAAGTTGAAAATTTGCTAGGAAAAAGTTAGGAGATGTGACTTGTGGAATTGAACCTGTGATGGTTTAGCAGTTGTTTTATGTCTGTGAGTGATGAACAAATATTCACAAGTTTTATTTTTTTCCTGCATAGGTTTGTGAATTTGTTTTTGACCATTTGGACCAAACTGTAAGTGTAACAATTTTTTTTTAAAGTGACCCATATAATAGAGTTTGCATTTTGAAGTGGTTTGACTGCTGTCTTGTCTCTATAAGACTCTATAATCTATAATTACAAAACTTCTAAAAGGTATAAATACGTCTGCACCAAAAACATAATAAGAATTATTCATGCAAATGTGACGCAAATAAAGACATGCACAGGAGGATTAAAGGATATTTCCACTCCACCAGGGCCAGCGCTGCCATGCGGATGGGGTTGCTCAGGGTGAGGCAGCAGAGCGCTCTGGGGGCCCTCAGGGCAGACTTGTTGGCCTGCATGGCTTTCTTTGCCCCCCCACCCCTTCTTCTGGCCGAGCCAGTTGACCCCAGGGTGTCCGATTTGCCCACATCGCCCACAGGTGGGGCGTCTGCACCAACAAAGGTAAAACAAGTGAAAGATCAGAATGACATCATATGAAAAGATTTCTTGTTATTGCCTGATGAGACTAAACCAAAAACTTCTGGGCACAATTTAAACCATCTGGGAGTAAAAAAATATCTCAGCACATTAAAACGGAGAACTCCTGTAAAACAGATTCAGTAAAAGCAACCAAGTCAAGATGTTGGTAGTTTTTCAATTTGTCATCGTTTTTCCTTACTTTGCCACTGCAGCGTCATATTTTTTGCTTGTTTGTTGTTTCATAATCATGTAAATCAAGAGAACTTTATTTATAAAGCTTCTT
This sequence comes from Micropoecilia bifurca, assembly GCA_903067075.1. Classification (NCBI taxonomy): domain Eukaryota; kingdom Metazoa; phylum Chordata; class Actinopteri; order Cyprinodontiformes; family Poeciliidae; genus Micropoecilia; species Micropoecilia bifurca. The sequence continues at coordinate 12,966 of CAEGAF010115746.1, forward strand.
TCAGCCAGACACAAATCACACTGAATTACCTTGTTGCTGAAAATGCAAAATACATACAGTATAAAATTTTGATTCATGACAAATTAATTGAGCAGAACGTATCACTGGGTAATTTCTAATCAAGTTTCCTCTCTGAGGAGACAAAGTTGATGTTACAGTTCTATTTACAAAGCTAATAGAGGCGGGCAGAGTACCCAGAAATTGTACTCTTAATAGTACTTCCACATATTTTTACTCAAGTAAAAATAAGAAGTAGCATCCAAGAAATTACTACAGTAAAAAAAGGATTTTGTAAAAAGTCTACTCAAGTTCTCAGTAACTGATCAAACATTAATCATTTAATATTTAAAAATTACATCATCATTGTGCTGCAAACATCCAGCATGTTTTTAAAAACCGACTTTGGCACATCCATTCATTACAATTGGCCTAAAACAGCAAAGGCTTTTGTTGCTGGGACTAAACAGAAACCATTTTACAGAGCCCAAAAAGTCCAAAACGTTACACAATTGTAAACATTAAGGCAAATGTAAAATATTATATATTTATTTATTAATGTGCAGGTTTAAGAAAAAGAATTAAAATAAAATTTTGTCCTTTTGATACTTTCAGCAATGGGTTTTAAAACACTTTTAACATTAGGTATCAAATGTTAAAAAAAAAGCTTAAAAGTAGGATGTTTGATGGCATCCTGGACATCAGATGGTTCTTATCTAACACAATTAAGAAAAGATGTGCTTGCAGGAAAGAGACACTGAGTCCTGCGGGTCTCATGATAAGACCAGCTGTGACCCACTTCTTTATAGGGAGCAGCATGACACTTAGCCCAGCGCTGTCCCAGGTTCACCCAGGAACACCTGTTAGCAAAGGTGAGATAAATTCACCTGCACTGTGAAAAATAACAAAACGTCTCTAATTTACGGTAAATTTATGGTTGGACTTATTTTTACTGGTGAAATTCTAATCTACGGCAAAATACAGCTGCCAATACTTTACCGTAAATTAGAAACAGTATTTTTTTTCTTGTAAACTGCCAGTGTAAAAAAACAACAACAAATAAACAAAAAACAACAACAAAAAAACCTGACTTTTCTTTTTACACGGGGAAGTCTGTGCTATTTTACGAATTAAAAAAAAAGTAAAAGTAGAAAAATAAAGCTGTTTCAGTAGTGATGGTAAGTTCTCAACTATGACCAGAAATATGAAAATATTGGAGGTCTAAGAAAACACTATGTAGAAAAACACAACTGTATGATTTTAGCCCATTGAATGACAGTAAAGTGAGAAAAATATTACCTTTTTTTGCTCCGTCCATTTCCGCAGCTTTCCAGCAGGCAGTCACCTAAAATAACGCACCATCAACTCTTTTATGTATCTGTGATGCGTAAAGGATCACAGATTTATTCATGGAGATTTTTTTGCTGTTCTTCTTCTTTACAAGAAGAAAAAACCTTCAAGAGGTTAAAAAAACCCAACGCTGGCACATTTTATAAAGCGCAAAGTTCTGCCCGCGAAAAGATTAAATTAACTTGAGCTTTTAGCAACTTGTCGCGCAAACTAAATGATATATAACATAGTTTTACTCCGGCGCGTAACGGCGAGCGCAGCAGAAGGAGAGGCGGCGGTGAGCCGGTCGGGATTAGAGGCTGAGCCGGTTAAAGGGATGACGGAGGAAATCTGTCAGGGCGCAGGAGGAGGAGGAGGACGACGAGATTCAGCAGCAAAGTCACATTCATGGAAGGAAACAAAACCGTCAAGATGGAGAAGTTTGATGGACCAGCAGAAAACAGAATGTTTGTGCAGTACAGTGGGAGGGACAGCAGGGGGCGCATCTTCACAGACGATAGCAAAAATTGACAGAATGGAAAACATTGCATTTAATTTTAGCTCATTGATTAGCTCTAAATTATAATAATCAATTATAAATGCAGATATAATATTTGGAATGCTTAAAAATGAGGGATTTTATTGAATGGTAAGGCTAAATTCAGAAGTAAAGTACCCAGAAAATTATATTTTAACATGTTTTACTCAAGTAAGAGTAAAAAGTAGCTGTAAAAAATACTCAAGTAAAAAATATTTAAGGCGACTTGACTGCTGATCAAAACATCAATTATTTAATATTTAAAAATTACATAATCAGACAGACAAATATATAAAATTAAGTGTAAATTTTGGTATTTTTTGGGGGGAAAAAAGACAATAACTCGTATAAATAATTACAAATAACAAATTAAAGCAGAATGTATTTTTTTTTTCCAAAATCAGTTTCTTTCAGTATAAAACTTATGAAAGTTTAACAAAATCTTCAGGTCTGAGTCTGGGGAACTTTTGGCTAAAACAGTTTTGTTTAAAAGTAGCGATACTTCAAAAATAAAGAGTACAGCATAATAAAAATACTCCTAAAAGTATATTTTTCTAAAACGTTAGTACTTACTACTAGGTTCTAGCTAAAATTCACAACCATCAGTCACAGAAATGGCAAAAAACCTGTTTGCCTACACCAAGACTTTAAAATCTATTCATTAAAAAGTTTCCCTTACATAAATCCAGTTTGTTTGTTTTTACTTTGTACACACTTGTTCCACTTCAACACTTTTCTTTGAACAGTTTCCTGGCAGTTTTGGCTCCTGGGTGAGGATTATTGTGTCTCCAGTTGGTCATTGCCTGAGGCCAACGTTTCCCTGCAGATAGTTTCATATCTTCAGAATAAATCCTACTAAGTCTTTTTTTTTATGTGTTGTTTTTGTTAGATTGCCCAAAGCGATCAAACATGTCTGTGATTTTAACACAGCTGAGCTCCATGGATTTCTGTCACAAAGGAGTCAAAGAAACACATTAAAGCTTCAGTAAAGGAAAGAAAAAGAACGAAACATTTTCTCAAAAATGATCTGGTTTTGTTAGATAAATCTGGAGAAAAAAAAGTTCAGCATCTCTTTTATTTTCAGCCTATTTGGTCCCAAACCTCATCAAAGTCAGCAGCATCAATACAAATAACATCAAATTACATTTAGTCATGAATGAGAACTGCATTCTAATGGAAAAATAACAGAAACATTAATTTGTAATATATAATTTACTGTGATAAATTGCAGATGAAAAAAAAGATGCCGGTACATTATTTTTTGAAAAGGAAAATCTTTCTCCTTTCCATCACTCCAATCGTATTCGTTTCATATTTTTTGTAATCGTTCCGTCGTGAACTTTAGCCTCACTGAGGCCTGCAGGGTTTGAGACGGTTTTGTTGAAACATAAACAGCAGCAAATACAACTCAGGTAAAAATTAAGACACTTAAACTGATCAGTTCCTCTGATTTGAGTCTTTATAGGTAACTAATTTACAAGCAACTTTTCATTAAGATATAGGAGATTATTAAAAGTAAATAAATCTTAATATTTATTTTAAAGTACTAGTTGGACTAGCATTTTATTTCACTTATAACAATAAATTTGTCCCGTGCTACAAATGAAATAACCTGCCAGTCGAACTAGTACTTTTAAGAATTATCTACCTTTAACAAGCTCCTATATTTTTGCTGAAAAGCTGCTTGTCAGCGAGTTTTCTCTGATTTCAAGTTCACTAAAATATTTGTACTAGAAACTTGACCTAAATATTTGGTGAGACTTTGTGTTTTTGCAGTGTATAAGTTGCACAGATGTACTAAATTCTTCAGGTTTTCACATTTTGGTTTCAAATCAGTATAATAAACATTAACAGTGTAGATAAGAAGTGTTATTTTTAAGTAATTTCAGAACTTTTATTATGCACTCCAAAAAGTAAAACAACAGATAAATCCATTAACATCTCATATCTTTATTACATTTTTACACAATAAATATATTCTGATAAAATAAACAATCTTTCTATACAGAGTTTACATGTGAAACATTTAATTGTTTTGGTCGTAGTTGTTAGATAAAATCACTGGGTTGGTTGATGGCGATTGCAGCAGCAGCAGATAAAACGGCCGTTTAACTAACATCAATATTGATTTTTCTTTATTGCAAAACAACGTTTCACGTTTCACTGCGCAGAGCGAAATGATGCTGGAATAATTTAAACAGACGTTCATTAGCATCGATAGCTGACATTTACATACAGAAAACAAAATTGTCAGATCAAGACTTCATCATAAAACCTGCTGAGCAAACAAGATGTGGCGTCACAAAACACTGAATTTGGTGCTTAAATCAGTTCAGAAAGACGATTATTTGATTTGGTTTAAATCCTTCACATGCAGCATCTTGTTAAAAGTATTTATACACTTTAACTTTCTAACTTTTCTGTTTTGTTACAAACCTAATCGTCAACGTGTTTTAATAGGATTTTAAGTGATAGCAAAACATATAACAGTGTATAGATGTTAAGCAGAAGGAAAAGGATAAATGGCTTTAAATTTTCTTAGTAAGTAAAAAAAATCTGGGAGAAACGACAGAGTATCAGGGCTTTAGTCAGGAAAGATTGAAACTGAAAAAATAAAATTCAGAGAATAAAGTTATAGTACTATGAGAATAAAGTCACAATATTACCAGAATAAATTCAAAATAATACGAGAATAAAGTTATAATTCCTATGGGAATTTAATTGCCTAATAACAACATTATTCTCGTAATATTCTGACTTTATTCTCGTGATTTTCTATATTTTCTTATCGTGGCCCTAAGGCTGTCGTAAAGAAGCGTTGGATTGATGTGATGCAGGATCGTTTGAGTTTCTCAAGCTACTTTTCAAAAGGAATAGTTGTGCATTAACGTTTGCAACATGACAGAAAGTGGAAAAAGTGGAGGTATTTACTTTTTCTCCATTACCGTCGGCTCATTAATGTGAATGTTAACGGATCCGGTTTAAATGTGAGCAGTCTGTGTGAGGAGCTCACTGATTGGTCGCTCCAGATTTAGCACAGACCTTTGGAAACATGAGCTGCAGAAATAAAATGCTCAGCAGAAAGTTCTGGCATTTTCCAAACCGATTTCCTGTAAAGTTTGTCTGAATATTATTGAACAAGCTTCCTGGTGAAAAGCCAGAAAGCTGTAAATGTAAATCTTTCACAGTATTTGCTTTAATTAAAAAAGGGCTGCTGCTTTATTTTTCCAGATGATCTGTAAAATGTTTTTTACTCATAGGTCAGTACTGTAAATATACTAAAAACTGCATTGTATTAAAATCAGCTGGAGACGCTCAGTAATTCAAGAAAGATGCAATATTTCTAGCATATGTCACATTAATAAATCCATAAGGAAAAGAGACAACAGGAATGACACAAAACAAACAAAACGTTGTCAAGAAGACAAGATAATGTTTATCTGAAGGATTCTTACATGTCAAAGTTCATTCCTAAACACTAAATCACAACATTTTACCCTGAGGTGTTTCAACAAAGTGCATCTACTTTTCAAAGTCCTCTCAGCAGTGATGTTGCCCCGTACGCTGCGGTGGGACTCACTGCGTCTGCAGAAGGTATCTAGTGAAACAAACCCTTAGCTCTCTGCTGCTGCTGCTGCTGCTGCTGCTGCTGCTGCTGCTGCTGCTGCTGCTGCTGCTGCTGCTGCTGCTGCTGCTGCTGCGGGTCTCCGTCCTTTGGGGGAAGCTGACTGGGGTCTTCTGTAAACGGCAAAGCTGGAGAACAGAAGAAGAAGCAACAACCAAACATGGCAGATTCAAATGTTGCTGCTGTTTTGTTAAATTTTGTATTCTAATTCAATTAACAATAAATTGGATCAGAAACAGGTCATACATAAGATTTGAAAATAAATTTAAATTTTTCATATCAGATCAGGTTTCCAATTTTTTCCTCCCTTTTTAAAAAAAGGAAATTACTTTCATTTCAAATCATTCGTTCTGTGAGTTGGACGGTGGATTATTTACCAGAATAAAGTTGTACTATTCGGAGACTACGCATGCTATATAAATAAATTTAACATAAAAAATGCTTGGATAATTACATTTTTTTGCAATTTTTTTTCTTGTCTCATAAAACTACTACTTCATTCTCCAAATGTTTTGACTTTATTCTTGTAAAATTATTATTTTGACTCTAGTGTCATATGACTTTATTCTTGTATTACCACTGTATTTTTGTAACACACAAAACAAGATGGCGCCGTTTGGTGAGCTGACATCACTCCCAACTACGGAAACCCACAGAGCACATTAGCGGAAAAAAAGTCTTCAAAAATCTAAAATTTGATTAATCGCTTCTGATTTAGCTCAAGGATTTAGGACTACAGCCTAAATCACACACTGGTGATTAAAAAGCTTTGAAAGTTTAATCAAATGGCACTTTTAGACATTCACTACCGTAAGATGATCATTCCCTAAATCAACTCACGGTTTTGAAACTGCTGTGCTGTGTATCTAGTCAGGAGGATACCAAAGCCCTCGATGAGCGCCAGCAGGATTCCCCCCATCATCGCAGAGCCCATCATCGTTAGCGGACCACCTAAAGAAAAACACAGCAGCGCTCAGTGCTATGAATTATGGCGGCCGTTGAGAGGCGGCGGCTGCGTAGTTTTCTCTCACTGCGTGCTGCCAGGATGGCGCCGGTCAGGGCGCCACTTGTGATGGAGTTCCACGGATCCTCCTTTCCTCTCAGGCGAACCAAACCACAGTCGATTGTGGAGAAAAGCCCTCCCCAGACAGCAAAGCTACCTGGAAACACAAACCAGTTAGCATCAGCTAGCCTGTGTGGAAGCAAAAAATACATTTAAAAGTAAAAATTGAGCCACAAAAGTCTGTAGCATTCTAGTAATTCAAATGATGAAATGCTCTCTGAAATGATTAGAGGTGGGCAGAAAACCCAGAAATTACACTCATGTAAGAGTAGCACTACTTCAACATAGTTTTACTCAAGTGAAAGTAAAAAGTACAGTGTAAAAGTCAAGTAAATGTGATTGAGCAAATGTAACAAGTTACTACCCAACTCTGGAATGACGAATCCAGGAAAAGAGAAAACTGCTAAAACGTTCAAGAAATGAGCAAAACAATCGTCCCTTACCTCCAATCTGAGGAGCTCTTACTCTCACTGCATTTACACTTCCTCTTAGTCTGTGTCCAACACCCTGAAATATTACAACCATCACTTTAAACAAGAAAACTACCATGATATTTATGTTTATTTCTTCACTTAGCTTACAGCCGGAGCGTTTCGAAAGCCCTTCACTGCTTGGAAAACGCCTCCACCGATTGCACCCATGGTGAAAGCCCCTCCACAGTCATCCACTATCCTCCAGGGGCTGCAGGGAAACAAAATCAAGATGAATGATACTGGTCATAATGGGAACAGGACAAAGACAAACAAGAGGATATTAACATCCAGTTTTGCACCAGTTTGACGCTACAAAGCTTACTGGAAATTACCTGCACTGTAAACAACCATGCTGGCCTGCAAAGGCAGAAGTGCCAATCCGACCAAGATGGCTGACCAATGTTAATTCAACTGAACCGAATGGTTTTGTTCATTTCCTCTGCTGCCGTTGCTAAAACTATAGAAAGTCTACAATTATAAAATGGCACAGAATATTGACATCATCGTTCACAACTTTTCCTTTTGTTTTCTGATTGGCCCAATTGAAATTCTACTGGAGGAATCCAAGTGAATGGGAGAAAACCCAGACTGTGCTGTTAGTGAGATTTGAATTGAATGAAATAGCGCAGGAAGGCAACTGCTTTTAGTTCGCTTTAATTAAACTAACTTGTTTGAATAAAATATGTATTTTGTTTGGGGAGGTGCGAATGAGTAATCGAGCTCTACTGAGGACCAAAAAAGTAAAATCTGGTCTGCTTAAAAATGAAGGTCTTGGTTTGGTTGAAGTGAACTCTGGGCGATCGAATCCATATATGAACTCAGAGCAGACTAGAAACCACTCCAGTCTGCAGGAAGCAAACTGTAGCACAAGGCATTCTGGGTAAATACAACCAAAACAAATGTGTGAGTATTATGCTAGCTGGATCGAGGACTTTTACCAAGGACCAAATAGAAATCCCACAGCCTCTAAAATCTGACGCTAGTCCATTTTTGTTATCATTTGTTATCATCAAGTTACGCTGAGTAACTTTCTTCTTCAGAGCTTTTTGTGTCGTTATGGAAACAGCACCACCACAGGCAAGGAGGGAAACTGTTTTCCCAGAGTTTGGTTTGTTTGACAGTGCAGTGTGAATGTGAACTGCACCAGCTGAAAATGTAACAAATGACGAGTCCACTGGACTATCAGGTGCGAAAACACCCTAAAAATCTACTATTCATGCATTTCTATGTTCTATTTGGAATAAAATCATATTTATTTTAAAAATATAAATATAGTTTTCCAAAGAGTCTTAATAGTTTTATGTTAGGTTCCATCAAGTTTCAGCCCAGAATCATTCTTTAATTTACATTTGAGCTACTTTACTCTTTAAATTTACAATCCTGCTCTGTGTAACAGTAACAACCATTCACAACACCATCCATCCATTCATCCATTTTCTTTGCACCCTTGTGTCCCTTAGGGGGGTCGGGAGGGTTGCTGGTGCCTATCTCCAGCTGACGTTCCGGGCGAGAGGCGGGGTTCGCCCTGGACAGGTCGCCAGTCTGTCGCAGGGCAACACAGAGACACACAGGACAAACAACCATGCACACCTAGGGACA
>CAEGAF010115758.1:0-34976 GCA_903067075.1 Micropoecilia bifurca
TCTATCTATCTATCTATCTATCTATCTATCTATCTATCTATCTATCTATCTATCTATCTATCTATCTATCTATCTATAGATCGATAGATAGATAGATAGATGGATGGATGGATCCATCCATCCATCCATCCATCCATCCATCCTCTTCACTTATGGATCTCTGGGAACATAAAACCAGATGTCTCTCATCCTGCCACCACCCTTTTGCTCATTCTCATTTTTAGTTGAAAAAAGTCAATCCAAATAATCCACCAGTACAGTTAAGTTGTTTGTTTTTTTTTTCGTCTTATTAAAAGGTCTACAACAAATAAGCACTTTGTACCAAGAAGAAGACAAAACAATGCCGTACAGTCAGTGGGATTATGCTGCTTTTAAGAGAGGATGCAACAAATTCCTCCCCTTAGAACAGTTGCATTCAGATGCAATTACATGCCTCATTACTCTGTGAAAATACACTCAAGAATCCTGCAGCTGCAGCCTTTATGGGTTTGGTATTGATAGTACCATTTTCTGGCTACTGTTTGCTAAAGCTGGTTAATATATATATATATATATATATATATATATATATATATAAAACTTGGTTATTTTTTTAACCAAGTTATTTATCATAGATTTTAGGCAGCCTCTCATTTTTTTAAAAACATGACACTGCAGCTCTGTTCTCTCAAAGAGAAACAGAGTGACAGACTCCTGCTTCGATTCAAACGTTTTAACACTTTCTACTTTTAACTGCAGGCAAAGATGCATAATTGATGATGTTGCAATGGGACTCCAGTAAATATGGCATTGAGAAGGAAAAAGTAGAAGATCCCTTAAAGTGCTTTATTGATTTTTTCCCCCTCTTCCTTTTGTTCTTTTTGGTATTTCTGCAGAAATCAGAACATAAAACTTGTTAGATCCTAGAATAACTATTTGCTGGTTCAGAGTGAATCAACTCTTGTCAGATGCAGAGAACAATCTGCAGTAAACATGGAGACCAACAACAAGTAATTATAAAGTTTCAACTTCCCATACTGTAAATTTCCCCCAAGTTCTTTTCCAGTTGAATCACAACTGGAAAAAGCAAAACAAAACAACTAAAGAAGATGAGCAACTGTCTGAAATCTTTCAGCAAGTATTGATGTGAATGTAGACCGATGTTTGCAGAACCAGTTAGACTTAACAGAACATTGAAAGTGCTGATCAGCATTGCAAAAAGCTTGCAGAAACACTGATTAATGCTTAGAAAATGAGCATACAGTCCTTGAATTTTTCACATTTTATCAACTTATAATCACAAACTTTAGCTTCACTTTTACTGAGATTTTATACAGAAGCTCAACATAAAGTACCACCTAGTTTGAGACACTTTGAGACTCATGAATAAACTACTTGATTGGGGAAACCTGTGTGGAATTTAATCTGAATACGAAAGTCCAATGAAGGCCTCCGAGGTTTGTTGGAAAACATGAGTGACCAAACAGCTTAATTAAGACCATAGAGAGGTCAATGAGAAATATGTGGAAAACATTAGAACAGAGTTGGGTCATAAGACTATGACAAAAGCTTTGAGTATTTCACAGAGCATTCTACAATCTATCGTCCACAGCTCTGGTGGGAAAAACTGTTGACAGGACCAATCTTAGATCAGGGGTAAGAAGAAAGATTGAGCTGAAAGAGAGAAGGAGTGAAAGGTGGAAGGTCACCTTCCAGTAGGACAGTGACCCCAAATATATCGTAGCCAGAGCTACAATGAGAACAGAGCCAGCCAAGGTTCTAAACCTGAGAATCACAGACTTTCTAAATCTGTCTTTGCCTAATTATTGAGTGCAAAGTTGGTTGAGGTTTGTGGTTGTAAAATGTGAAAAAAGAATTAACTTTTGCAAGGGACTGTGAATGAGGAAACAATCTTTGAAGAACTTGGTCCGTACTTACTGTTGTGGATGAGAAGGTGGCGCTGCAGAGAGAAGGGGGTGCGGAACAGCGCCTTGCACTCCTCACACTGAAAGGGCCTTTCCTCGGAGTGGGTCTGCAGGGAAGAGTCAGGCAGAGTCAGCATTTCTCATAACGAGCAGGCCGAGCCGCCCTCTGCCTCAGGTTGGCCTTTAAGACGGCTTCATAAACTGATTTTAATGGATCGCACATTAGCACCACCCAATTAGGTCTGGAGAGGTGATGAAGACAAGCGGGATTCTTGTGCAAAATGCTTCTGTTTCACCTGACCATGCCCACACCGCTCCGACCATCCATCCACTCTCCTATCAATCTGAATGACACCTTAATCCCTAAAGTAAACACAAGGAACCCGGAGTGCTGGAAAGGGCCAGAGACCCCACAGATAACAACCACCAGCGAGACCCTGATTGATTACGGCCTTGCTAATGACTAGCTTTGAAGTGACAGAATGTCTCCCCAAAGAGAACAATGAATCTATGAAGAGAAGACCTCTTGCTCTAACTTAATTTGCTAAAAGACAAACAACAGAGCTCTGATTGTGCGTTTGCTCACCTTCTTGTGATTCTTGTAGACGTTGCGGTGAGCGAACTCTTTTCCGCACAGCTTGCACTTATACGGTTTGTCTTCGCTGTGGATGATCTTGTGAGCCGTGACCTGATCCAAACGCTTGAAAGACCGACTGCAGATCTCACAGGTGTAGGGTCGCTTTTCTGAGGGACAGATTGATGTAAGCTCTGCTTAGTTAGCAGAAAATTAAGCTTAAGAAAAGTACAAACAGTTGAAATTAAATTGTCTAAAACCATGTGACCTAAATCTTCTCATTGTTTGACATTCAGTCAGACTAAATGTTTCCTGTGTTAGGCCAGTTGGGATTTCTAAAATGATTTCTAGTTTCTATTACAATGAGACGTAGAATTTCTCCTATTGTTTCCTAGAGATTCAGAAGGTTATATGGGGCAAGCTGAACTTGCCAAGCCATTACTCAAAAAGAAACGGAAAAGGCCTGATTACACCTTTGCAAAGGCACAGAGGGACAAAGACTCTATTTTTTGGAGACATGTCTGATGAAACTAAGCTTGTAGTTTGGCCATAATGACCATCATTATATGGTGGAGGTAAAAGGAGAAAAGTTACCAGTTTAAGAACTTTGAGGTAAAAGCTGTTGCAGCGTCGTGTTGTGGGAGTTTGTACTTCACAAAAAAGATGGTATTCATAATGTTGGGATATTGAATCAACATCTGAAGACATCAGCCATGGAGTTAACGTTTGGCGGATGAACCTCAGTGTCCAGCCAAATTCAGTACAAAGTGGCGGCTGGGAAACAAACTCAGTGTTTTGGAGTTACCATCACAAAGCGCTAATCTCAGTCCTGTAGGAAAGGCGGCCTTCAAACCTGACTCAGTGGGAGGTCCAGGAAACTCAGAGTATAAAACCAAAGTCATACCCTTCAAAAAGGCAATGCTACCAAAAAAGATCGGGTGATGTGGTTAAACCTGTACGTAATAATGTAAAGAAATACAAATTCTCATTGTTCTGGCATTTAGCAAACAGAAAATAGCTTGAAAATCCCAGCCGACTTTAAACAGGACACACTTACTCATGTAATCATCTGGTTTCCACTGTGCGCATTTGATGGAGGGCTTTCTTACCAGAGTGTGTGATCATGTGGCGTTTGAGCTGGTTGGTTGAGATGAATTTTTTGTCACATGCATGACATTCAAATATTTCGTGTATCTACAATAAAAAAAAAAAGAAATAACAATGAGTTTATGTTAAAGCCAAGCAAATGTTCTTTTTTCTTTCTTTCAAAGCCTGGGCCGACGAGAACTCGAGGGTATAATTCTGGGATGGTCAGCTGTTGCAAAAATCTTGACTGTTTTCATTAGACTGATGTCCACACACAGAAAAGCAATTAAAGTGATGAAAAGTCTCAATCCCTTCATTGCTTCAGTGCGTGCTTCCAATAATAGCGCTTTTAATAGTTCCCACAGCTACAATAGCATATGCTAATGCAACACAGCTCCTCTTGTCAGTGCTGCTTCTGCAGAAGCTTGTTCAGCTAAATGATGATAATGGAAGTCTTAAGCTGCTTTTCAGCTAAAGTGTCATTATGGAAAGTTTGATTGCTCCTCGGCATGAAAAATACTTCATGCTCGGGCGGAATTGATTGAAGTTGTGAGAACATGCCACGGTTATGCAGTCATAAATGTGCCATCTTTATAATAACACTTTATGTTTTGGTAGGGAAGGGATTCTTTGGAGCGTTTCCACCTTCCAGGCAAAAAGTAATTTGTCAAGATCTGATTCGATGGTGACACAAATTCTGCCTCTCTCATGTTTGTGTTATGACAGGCAACAGATCACTGAATGTGTGTGTGTGTGTGTGTGTGTGTGTGTGTGTGTGTGTGTGTGTGTGTGTGTGTGTGTGTGTGTGTGTGTGTGTGCGTGTGTGCGTGTGTGCGTGAGACTCAATTTGAATTACTGTCTCATTGTTTAATGGCCTGGCTTGCAAAACTGGTCGAGGTACAAACGGCATTCATGACAATCTAGATTCACATCTGGATTCATGTGGATAAAAAATTTTGGAAGAAATTAATGAAAGAAAATATGACGCTTTGAAAAGTATTAACACAGTATTAAAACTCGTTCCCCATGACATCATAACAACCACAAACTCTAATGTGTTTTATTAGGATTTTCTGTGATAGACAAACATAAAGTATCATGTAATTTTGAAGTTGGAAAAACTGGTGCATGGTTTTGAAACAGTGTACAAATAAAAACCCAAAAAGAGTGCCAACCATTTACGATCAGAAGGATTAAATTCCAGGGTGTCTGGGCTCTCCCTTAGAGATACGGTGAGAAGCTCTGTCATCTGGGAGGGACTCAGAGTAGAGCCGCTGCTCCTCCACGTCAAGAAGAGCCAGTTGAGGAGCTCGGGCATCTGGTCAGGATGCCTCCTGGACGCCTCCTTGGTGAGGTTTTCCAGGCATGAGTTTGTAAGTGCAGAAATAAGTGAATGCACCACTTTGTGTTGATCATGTCACAGAGAATCTCAATAAAATGAATCAAAGTTTGTGGCAGTAAGCTTTGAAAAGACTCACAGGACAAAACGGATGTATTTAACTTTATATTAATCTATGCATGTCGTTTAAATACTGGAAAAATAAATGTCTTTTGCTGCTTTTTTAACTGTAGTGAAATTGTCCTGTCATGACTTTGTCAACTAGAGAAAGCTATTATAGTTTTCCTAGAAAGTTCTTGCATAAGACCCAAACATGAGTTTGGTGAGGTCAACGTACTCCAATCGATTCATCAAAGTTTAATGCTGTTTCCTTCACCTAATTATATATTTTACTGTCTCTGGTTCCGTTGGTGCAATAGGATCAAAACATTTTTCCAGCATCAGGAGTGAAATAGTGATTCTCTGTTTCAGTGGCCACACAGGGACATCTTATTTTTACTGTAAAACACACAGGAAGATTTGAAACAGGAGAGCTCTGAGTCGAAGGTAGCTGAAGTAGATTAAACGATCCCCCGGAGGAGCAACCGTACTGTAAATCCCAGCTTCCAGGTGACTTTAAATCTTGCAAAGTGTGGCATCCGAAGATGAACAAGCCAACAGGGTTTTATAAAATGTCTGCAGCTCAACCAGAGTGATGGATTTTGACAACAGAAAATTACACTTCCCAATTACCCCCATTTTTAATGAAAGATAAGCGACGACAGCTGCTGGAGTGAGTTATCGAAGACGGCCAGGATGCTCTTATATAACGCCAAACGTCTCTCAACGTGTTTGGCTTTGACCTGGCTGAAGAGAAGCGGGGATAACAACACGTCCAAAAGAAACTCCTCGAACATTTTTTATTTGGTTTTACAACGGATGTCATAAAGAATAAGAATAGACTGCAAAAATATCCATATCTCCATAAACTTTAATATTCCCGAGTAATATTGCGAAAGACAAACAAAAAGCAGTGAAAAGGAAGGAAAACGATACAAGATCTTTTACAACTAAAAATATGGTTACACAGAGTCCTAACAAGCTGTTGGCCATACTGAGAGTTAAATATATAATATAAAGAAACTCATTTCTAAACATAAAAGAACTGCATATTTGCTGTATATTTCGCATGCACTCACTCACTTTTGCAGTACATGATAAAGAATAACTCTCATTACTACCTGTGCAGATGTTTTTTTTGAACTGCTGAACTCTCAAATGTGTGTTCATCTTCACGATGAGGTCATGTAAAATCCTGTTCTGTATAATATTTCACCGTAATTGCTGACAGCTAATTAAGTCTGATCCCATAGTCAAGTCCCTGGAAAACATGCGAGTGTTTTTTTTATGCTACAGCTCTAAACTGGGAGCATCAAAGCCACAGTGGATCATTATTTTTCTTCTGCAGATGTGACTTTATTGACGCTGGAACAGCAGTGAAATGATGGCTCTATTATGTGAGTATTGCTATTTACAGTTTTTTTAATTAGAGGAAATTATACGAAATGGTTCATCTTCAAGTACATCCACATGTGTCCACCACAACAACACCTGATCATGTGGATGTAGTTACTGAGGGAAGAAGACTCAAATGTTGCCTTTTTAAGCATCAGTAAAATGTTTAAAATTAATTCTAAATGGTTTTTCTACAAAATACTAAAACATGTTGAGGGTTTATTTAGGTGAGAGATTGAGACTTTCATCAGGTAACAAAGAGATATGGAAATGTTGACAGTGATTTGGAAATCTCGGATTAAAATTTCTACATTCTGTTGGGGTTATATCCAAAGACAAATGTTTACAAGCAACATCAGTAAAATTAGAAAGCAAAATTAGAACTCTGTAGTCGTTTCATCATTGCTTGACAAAATTAGTAGAACTCTGTTTTACCGTCTCTGTTCTCACATATACCCAGTGTGACATCACCTCTTCCTGTGTATTAAATACTCTCACCAGAAATGCTAGAAAGAAATGTTTTCAACACTTTTATAAAACTTACAGAAAGTGGAAATTGAATTATGGGAATACGGATTACAGCCGCCATCAAATAAATAAAATCCGCAAATACTTCCTGTGATGCACAATCACAGAAATTTCCGTCACTTGAGGATGCAACCAATCAGTGCCAAAGGAAAATGAATCGTGCTCCTGGATTGGCTGATTTGCAAACACCAGGCCATTGGGTGTAGCTGTTGTAGCTTCCCAGGCTGCATTTTCTTTTCAATATTTTAGATATGTGCTACAAAAAATTTGAAACACGGTAAATTTTCCGGGAATAATCCAGAGTTACATTCGACAGAAAAATCTGAAAATAGATAAATCTGTGAATACAAATAGGTAAGTGTTAAAAAAAACAAAAAAAAAACAAAACAAGGCTACAAAACTGTGAGCATTAACAAATATATGTAATAAGTGCTTAATACATTCACTTGTGATTCAATGCTGAATGCCTTACAAATTAATGTTTGATTAGCTTAAGCGACATCAACAGATGGCCTGGGCCTGAATCGGATCTTTGTTAAGAACTCTGACTGAGGTATTACACAAAATGTTCATTTTACTATTGTATTGTTTTGATGGTGGTGATTAGAAGCCAAAAGTAGATCAGAGCCAGACGCTTGATGAAAGATGAGGATTAAATCAAAGACAGGTGACGGGAAGCTGGACGGGACCAACAGAGGGATCACGAAACCAAAGAGCTGAAATTCTAGGCGGAGTGATTTCTGACATGGAAACCAGGTGACCACAATCAGCAAAATGAATGGCAGTTTGAGTGAAGCAACTGTGAAAACTAGAGAACAGAAACGCAAATAATTAAAAGCCTAACCAGTCGGAAAAAGGGGTTAAATATAAAAACTAGAAAAATAATTTGAAATACAAGAGCCAAAATACAGAAATCTCAGCTACATTTTCAACATTTTCCCTTCATTTTTTAATCACCAACCTCAACGCATTCAGTGGCCAAATGAGCAATTCACAGCATTACATAAGAGAAGAGCTGAACGTGACAGTGCCAAGTGAGGACTTGAGCTAAATGTTCCAAAATGCAACTCTGTGAAGTAAATCCCATGCTTTGAGTGGAAAGCGTTGCTCTTTCGATGTTATAAATGTTATAACCGATTATTTTAAATGATTTATGTAATAGCAGCTAATTTAGCTAAAATTACAGCTGTGTGACTCAGAGGAATGCAGTTCTGATGAGAACTTACCCAAGCATGAGCGACCAAAAGCGCGAAACAAAACTAGGATGATATCCACAGTAACAAAAGCAAACATTTGTCCGCATAAAAAAAATAAATTGTGAGGGGAAAATTATTTAAACAGCTGTGTTCAAATCTGCAATCCATCAATAAGAGGGAGAGAGGATCCTGACGCCAAGGTTAAAATCTTACGGTCTGCCAATAGAGGCTCTTAAATTTCACAAGACCTGTTTGGATGAGCCAGTGAAAGAGGAACCAGCCCACTGCTCTGTGTCGCCCAGCATACATTTGCAACAAATTGATCATAAAGTGGGGGAACACGTGATCACAGGAGCACATAAAGCACTTCAGAATGTGAGATAAAGAGGTCAGAGTGCATTTCAGATGGTGCACGGAGGGATGGGAACGACCGAGCTGGAAGAAACGGCTCCAAAGAGAGATCGCTGTAAAAACTGAGCGAGCTGAGTAAACCCTCCGCAGATCCAAGCCTGTTCTCTGTCAGGCTGCATGAAGAGCAGCGATATTTAACAGCTGTCACCGGTCCGGAAATGTATTTAGATCTGGACTTAGACTAGGCCATTATACCACCAGACCATACACCCACCGCCCCCGTACTGCTCTGGTGTGGGTTTCGGGGTTGTTGTCGGGTCCAAGTCTCAAATCTTTCTGCAGTTTTTAACCGGTTTTATTTCGGGAGAGCGATTTATTAAGCTCCATAAACTTTGCCCTGTCCATGCTGAACGAAAACATCCCCTCGACGCAAAGCCACCGCCACCATGTTTCATGGTGAGGATGGTGTGTTCAGGATGATCTGCAGTTTTAGTTCCAGTCACTCATGACATTTTATACCAAAAAGATACATTTTAGCCTTGTTTTCACCAGAACCCTTGTTTCTTTTTCACTGAAATGGCATTAGTTAGAATTAGAGATGCAAATATTCAACTTACAAGTAATTGCCAATTAATGTTTTATTAGATCAAAATTAGTTCCAATCAATTAACTAGTCTTAGTTGGGCTGCCATCTAAAAGAAGGCGCCACTGGTCATCTTCAAGCAGAGCTAGTTGATACAGAAACAAAGATGGCAGAGCCATACCAGAGCAGGAAAGAGAAACAGTCCAAACAAAGTTCAGTGTTATACAAAATGCTCTTTACGCGATTCTGTTTTGAAGTGCAAACACTCGACAAGATCCTAAAGTTTCATCTTAATAGAGCTCATTCAACTGAGCCACAAAGATGGAGCAGCGTCAACTTCTTTTATTTGTTTCATTTTTTATTTTTCTGTTCAGTAAAGTAGGTGGTTCTTATTTTGCTATATTTTATAAATACCTCTATGTTTGATAATATGAGAAAACCCCAATTTTCTACTTATTCAATCAGTATTTAGCAGGAGTTGACTTGTAATGATGTTACAATTTAATGATGTTTTTTACATTAATCAAATCAGGGGCATCACAATAAAGATCACTAACCTGAATACGTTTGCAAGATGCTGTTTTTGAGAACGCCTCACCTTTCTGTGCTCTTGAAGATTCAGGGAAGAAGAACATTTTCTGTTGCATATGGTGCAAGTGAGTTTCCGTCGTGCACTTCCTTAAAAAAAAAAAAAAAAAAAAACATAAATGACAGAAGTAGATCCAAATTTCTGAACAAGCATTGATCAATAAAAAAATGACCAGTTTATGATTGCATGTACAGTAAGCCCACTGTTTTGTAAAGTCTTTATCCCCATCTAAATTACCAGATCAACATCTGTTGTGTCTGATCCGCTCCCTCCCTCCCTCCCTGCCTCGCCCACACACACTCTCCCCATCCCGACCACATTTTTGGAAAAGAATGAAGGCCCGACTTTGGGCTCCATCAGCCTCTCAGATGAATATCTTAATCTCTCTTTGATACTCGATTCACATCTGAGGCTCTCGCGGATTCTGCGCTGCCCTACATCCCATCATAAATAGCTATGGAAGCTCAATTATCTGGCGGAGTAAAGCCGCCCCAGAAAACACAGGTCAGCAATTACAGAGCTCATGTAATTAGAGACGGGTCTTAACACTGGAGCGGTTTTAACTGATCGAGGTCACGTTCTTTTTTTTTGTTTTTGTTTTCATTCCTTGAGCGTCGAGCCCCGCTGATTGGCAAGCCCGTTCATTGCATGAAAACAATAATTGATGGGGCGGTAATTGTATATGAGTGTATCAGGAGGAGCAAGAAACAGAGAACATCAAAGACAAAGGCACCGTGCTGAGCGCAAACACAGATTCCCACCTGTGTGAACGTTTCCTTTATGCTTCTTCAAAGCGTCCTTGCTTTTGAATCGCTTCCCACAGCTCTCCGCTTTGCATATGAACCTGGCGTCTCCTTTGCATGCCTCCTTGTGCTGCTCGAAACTGCAACGTAAAATATGAAAGGGAAATAAGGAGGAACGAAATAATTCAGTTTCACATGCAAGAAGGTTATAGCGTATGTGTGTGTGTGTGTGTGTGTGTGTGTGTGTGTGTGTGTGTGTGCGTGCGAGCGTGCGTGCGTGCGTGCGTGCGTGTGTGTGTGTTACCTAGATTCTGAGCTGAAGGTGTTGTGGCAAAGGGAACACTGATGAGCCTTAGAGTCACCTGACGGGTCAAGAGACTCAGAACAATGTAAAACGCTGAGGAGGAACACAAATGTAGAACAAATCAGATATGACCATAAAATTTAAAATAAAGGAATTGTGTAACTCTGCAATCTTAACGCTCTCTGCTTGCTGCAACCTGAAATGTTATAAAAGACTTGGCATCGTCCTATTCCACGTATTTAAGCTAAAGACAGGATTTTTCTGTATTTTTCAGTCTTAGATTATGCAGCTATCTAACAACCAGCTAAGCGACAGATGAATAAACCCACTGGCGCTGCAGAGCCTGTTTGACGGGGAACTTCTTGCCACAGTTCCTGCATTTGAACTCCTTTTCCTCGGTGCTGGGCCTCTGGTGCAAACTCTGGAGGTGCGCCGCCAAGATCTCCTCACTGGGAAAGCTGCTCTCGCAAAGCAGGCACGGGTGGTCCTCCTTCTTTATGACAAGTTCTGCACAGACATGTGAAGAAGTCACTCACAGAAGAGAACTAACGGGTTTCCTTGCACGTGGTTTCATAAACCGATTGAGAGAGGTTCGGGTTTACCCATTTCCACAAGATGTTTGGCCTCTTTGCTGTTCTCATCCTCGTCTTTCACGACTTCCTCCTCTTCCTCCTCCTCTTCTTCCATGTCACTGTCCAGGTAACCAATCAGGAGCTCTGTATCTGTGTCTATGTCATCCACAGCCAGGTAGAAGATGTTCTCTCCGTCCTAACCCAGAAAACAAAACATCGTCACGTTTTATCAGGTGTTGCGATAAAGTGGGAATGTATCGTATTGTATTGTTTCTCATTTATCATGATAAGATTTTGGTTTATCGTTGTCAGTAAATTCAAATTAGTGATATTTTAAAAACCCTAAAACCATCCTCACTGTCAGGATTACTATTTTTATTTTTTATCCACTGTTAAAGAAGAATATTAATAAATATAAATATAAAAAATTTAAAATATGATTAAATTCTGTTCTGTTAAGGATTAAAAGGTTTTGTAAGAAAACATTAGCAAATAGATGCGTAGGTATACGGAATTAGAATTTCATTTTGATATTTTTTGGCAATATTGTCATAGCAATAAAAATTATGATGAAAAAAAAACTATCATTCATTCTTTTAGGTAACTATATGGTTGTGACTGAATGACACAACATTTATAGCTCCACAAACACAAATACTGTTGTTGAAATAGGCATCTTCATTGTATTTACAATCAGTAAACGAAATACATCATAAACACATTGAATCAAAGTTATTGGAAGCTAATCCCAGTTGATGGGAAGACGGACGGAGCACAGCTTTCCGTCTGGGGTGGAAGTTTACTTTCCAGAAGAGCGCGAGCTAAAATCCGCAGCCAGAGACATTTCTACATGTAGAAATGGCCTAGTCAAACCTCAGACGGTTGAAGAAGTAGTAAGACTCGCAGAACACGGTGGAACGTAGACACAGAAACACTCTGACCCGGTTCTAAATCAGCTAGAACATTTTATTTTACAGTCAGTCTACCGAAGCCTGCTGGCTGAACCCATTACACCCAGACAGCCCTCGTCTGAAGGCTGATTGAGGCCACAGGTCAAATGCATGTAACCTTAAAAATGTGTTCATTTACTCTGCTGTCCTGAAAGGTCACGTTAATAAAATCAAACCGTCATTTTGTTTTAATTATAGGATTCTAAATGTACATAAATAATGATTACCAAGAGGAAAACCAAACAATAAATGTCATTGTTGATGAAACGCAGAGGTCTAACTCACATGCGTGACCTTTAAACAACCAATCACACTGTGTGTTCCAGCATTAATGGCAGGAACTTGGCCCTAAGACCCAAGTGTTCATGTTCTTTTCGTTCCTTCTCTATTTTTCTTCTGTCATGGGAGAGCTATCTTTTTTTTTCTTTTCCTTTTGTCTTTTTACACTAAAGTGCAAGAGGTGAAGTTTATGAGCTCCAGACAGAGGCTCCAGCCTAATGTTTGTGTGTCCCTTCAGAAATTGTGTTTACGTTTCTCTTTTTTCTTCTTCTTCTTCTTCTTCTTCCTCTTCTAATCATCTGATTTTATTTTTTTTGTTAGGAAGCTGTAGACCTGGCTACTGTTGTTGACACATCATTTATCACAAGAGTCATATAAAAAGATATGTTTTCTCAGGCATTTAGGAATACAAAATTGAGATAAGGAATTTTGCTTCGTATCCAACTTTACACCCCAAATTACACTCGTAATGGTTCCAACATCTGGCTGCAGAGGGACGTGGCGTCCAAGGAACATATTCGAACCATAAGCATCCTTTAAGCAAGCGACTGTATTTGTGAAACATACTATAATTACATGAAAAATATAATAATAATTGTGGCTGTCAACAAGAATTTCCTGACAGTTTTCAGTGTTTGCTCCAGTCTTGTCTGTTCCAGTTTGTATGAACGTAAATTAAATTCACATGACCTCTTGGTTGTGTTTCTCAGCGCTACGCAAAAGTATGTCAATTATTTCACGCTTTGTCCTTTCACAACCACAAATTTCAGACTATTTCTGAGGGATTTTATGCGATGGATCAACACGAAGCACTGCATGACCGTAAAGTCCAAGGAAAATAAGACATGATTCACATTTTATTAACAAATAGGTCATAAAAGTGTCTCTAGCGATTGTGTTCAGCGACTCTGAGTCGACTCTCTGTAGGACTTCCTCTCACGGCAATGACAGTCTTTTTGTGGCATTTCCCTATCAGGTTTCTACATCTATAAATATTTTTGTATAACACAAGCTAATAGAGTTTAATAATGTTCTCACAATTAGTATTTTTAGGACTATTCTAATATCCTATTTTCTGCTTATGAATAATTTGATTGGCAAAGTTTTGATAGCTTAATAAAACCATGACTTTTTTTCTTTTTTACTTTTTGCCATTTTCTAAAATTGAACTACAGTATTTATATTTTTACACATAACCCGTGGTGTAAAGTTTAAAGAATATGTGACATGGCTTAAAAGATGAAAAATATGAATTTGGGAAATAAATAACACATCTTACGGCGCTCTCGCACAAACAAATATTCTACTAAGCTCCAATAAAATGACACATTTGACATTAGAAGTTTAAAAAATGTATTGGTAAATGATGTGACTCACTAACACTGCTTAATTAAAGCAGTGGGGTTTTTTATATTTTGCATATCATGTGGCTCAGATGTAAGCTTCTCCTTTCCCTTTCACTTATCTTTACATTGCAGTTTCCAAGCAAATCATAATCATTTTTCACTTCCAAAAGCGACTGGCTGCAATGGATTTTATTTAGTTGCACCAGAGTGAAGCGGGTGGAATACGAAACCATGCCACACTTTTAAGATTTTTGGGAGGAAAAATTTTCCGGAAAACCATGTAGTCAATTCCTTCCACTTGACTACTACGGGCTACATTTGTTTGAGTCTGTCGCATAAAATCACGATGAAACACATTAAACTTTGAGGTTGTAACATGATGAAATGAGGAGAACGCAGAGGAAAACTGGACGCATTTGCGACGGCAGACGTCTGCCCAAAACTACGAGGGAAAAAGCGAACGTTTTGGGTTATTCCATGAAAAGAGACACAATTCTTTACTCCCCTATCCTGCAGCCTGTTTTATTGATCGGGTTAAGGCTGAGGGATTCATTGTCTGCTGAGTGGAAATGTACCTGAATGGCTGCCAAGTTCTTCTGCTCCTGTGAAGGCGCCTGATGGACAAACCGCAGCCAGTTGGCATGGCGAGGATTACTTGCATCCAGAATATACAGAACATCCCCTTTACTGCCACGAACCTGAAGAAAAAAAAGGAAAGAAAAGAAAAGAAAACAGAGCGACTGTGAGAGCTTTCAGAAGTGAACAACTGCTTCTTTTTTTAGTTTCTTTCACCCCCCCGCTTGATGCCTTGAAGATTGGTCCTCTGTACAACAAAGAGCGCTGGCCTTTTCCCGTGAACACCTGGTCACCGAACGCAGCTCCGCACCTCACAATGTGACAACAACAGATAACCAGTGGCGAAAACGCTGCACTTATCACCAGCTACTTCGCACCCAACAAGTGACGAGAGTCAGCTTTACATCGGCTTTGGCTCATTGATCTGCTACATAATTAAATGTTTCCTTTATCACAGAGAAGCAGAGAATCACTTTGGATAAACTTGTGTTTTTTGTTGTTTTTTTGCAGACAGCTGTGTTCTCCGATAAAAGATGCTTTTTTTGTTATCCTACTTAATTCCAATTACGTTTCCATGCCAAGACTGCGAACTCTGCTTACTTTTTAGTTCCTATTTCCAGTTGCTGTTAATTATGAAACGTTTACACATGATCTGTCACAGCTGTTAGCTTAACCTCACATCTGTATTGTTATGGTTGAAGTTTTTATTAAATTTGCTTGTGCAAAAAACAAACCTATTTTTTTTTATTGCACAAAATCAGCTGAAAATTCAAACTTTTCCTTTTTTTTAAATTTGTTTCTACACAGTGAGTCCTTTATATTCAAGGCTAGTCTTCCTCCAAAAGTTTTTCTCTTGCTCTCATTCCACCGATATTAAACATGCTAACATCTGCTAACATCTGGCTTTTGAACACACAGGGAAGCAGTTTGATTGGCATCGAGATAGCATGAAATTTCTCCACAGCTGTCACAGGTATTTATCAACTCCAGTCAAAGTTAATGGAATAACAACCTGGAAAAGGAACAAAACAATCTGACAACAATGTATTTATAATCGACAGCAACGAATAAAGAGGAAAACAATAATAATAATAATTAGATCAATCAGGTGTATCTCTCCCCACTATGTGGCAAATAAAATGGTATGTAGCGTTAGGTGATGTTTCATTGTTAGCTTACTGCTTTCTACTCTGGCCCACACTGAGCAGGTTGCCATGATAGCTTAATTGTTACGTTTTTGAAGACTGTGTGATGAAAAGTGATTTATTCGGCTTATCATTGTTATAAAAGAAAAAGGTCTGCATTCGCTTTTGCCAAATAAGAACGATCCAAGAGTCTTGTTACAGTATTACAGCACATGTCAGTAAAACAAAGCTCCATCATAATCAAACACTCAAATACAAAGTCCTTAAACCAAATCTCCTTCTAGGCATCACATAAAACTAAATAATTAGAGCCACTCTGACAAAAATATGTTTTTTATATATTCTTAAGGGAGTTCAGTGGATTGTCATGTTAGGAAAAACAGATTTTAACATCACATATTTATTTTAAACGTGATGTTTGGAATAGTTACCTGTGCATATTTTAGGCACAGATTGGACAAAAAATAGCAACAGCTGATCAAGAGCAACACTGTTGTATTATTTTTAAATGAAAAAGTAAAACACATATTTCTCAAACTAAAGAAAAAACTTACCAGTAATACTACTACTACTACTACTACTACTACTACTAATAATAATAATAATAATAATAATAATAATAATAATAATAAACTACAAATTGTTTTTTAAAGAGTTAATATTAAAAGATTTTGAGCATTCAACATATTTTATAAAATACGAAAGAAAGAAAATATCTACTTGTTTTTTAAACAAACATGAAATTTGAATGATATTTTGTGGCTGTAACGCTGGTTTTATATAAAAATGCATATCATCCAACATGGGACAAGGATCTACTGTAAAAACTTACATTGTTACACTATGCACAAAAGCATATTTATGTGTTGGGGTCCAATGAAAGTCCAGGCTTACGTCTAACTGACACAATCTGTTCAATGCAACTGAACTATTTTACAAAGAAGTAAAGATCTGGAACGCTGCTAAAAACACGCCCCTAAAAACCTTCAGTTTAAAAGTATTCAGCTCAGGAGGGCTGAACACAAATGCACACCACACTTTTCAGATTGGAGCGTGAAAATGGACTTGGACAATCTCTTCTCCTTTCTCCCTTTACTTCAGAACATAGCTGTTCTTGACGTTGACCTCCTACGTGCTCCAACTTCCAAGTTACCTACAGGCTTCCATTGTCACTTAATGATACTTTATCACTTATTACAACTAGTGGGGTGTATTAGCAATTTGTTTTCTAGTTTTAGTGTGTGTACAACTGAACAGTGTGCGGTAAAACCTATAGTGAATGGTTCCTTCACCTCCCACATCAGCCTGGTGTCCGAGCTTTCATCCAACTCACTGGGCAGCTTTTTCTCACCGGCGAACGGACCAAACTTTTCCCCCTTGAACATGAGGAGAGGGAATAACTTCAGTAAAACAACGAAAACAACGTCGTGGAAGACTTATGCCAACACTCACACTGTTCACACGACAGCTAGAAGTAGTAAAACAGACATTTACAAGGGGCGTGGTTATAAGTTGTAACATTGTATTCAGCTACTACCTCATATTAACAATTTGACGCACGAACCCCGTCATCCTCTGACACGTTTCAGAGCTTTAGGAGTCTCCTCTGCTTACACGGGAGCATAATGGAGGCGTGTAGGGATGTGTATGTTGTAAGTAAAATGGCGCTAAAAGGTTTTGGGAGAAGAAAAAAAAAAACTCTGGATAAATGATTATGAACGCGGAGGCGCGAGACGCTTCCCTCGCGGACGTGACTCCATGGAGGAAACAGAGAAACCGCTGCAGTTACTGTAGCTACGTGGCAACTAACGTCACAGCAGCCTGGAGCTCATAGCGAGGCTTTGACAGCGGCTGAGAGAAACAAGGCGAGCAAACAATCCATCTACAGCGCTAAAAAAAGAAAAAAACCTTTTTAAAAGTTACTTCGGTGTACAAACTCATACCCATTAGTCGTCGCAGTCGGAAACCACAAACCTTTTTCACTCGCCTCGCCGTGTAAAGACCGATTCCATCCTGGACCTTTGACGATTTCAGAGAAAATCTGTCTGGCACGTACATACCCAACATTGTCATCACTTGGAAACGTTTCCTTCAGTGATAATTAGTTGGTTGTTTTGTGTGTCAGCGGAAGTGGAGGAGCTTTGTCAGTTTGAATTGAAAGCAGATAGTTTCTTCTCACAGCGGTCCAGGTTGAACCTCTCTGTCGGTGCTGCTCGTAGGAAGGCAAAGCGGCGTCCTGATTGGTCCAAAGTTCTGCAGCCGGGGGCTACCTTTCTGTCCCGCTGCACGCCGCAGCCTGCGCTTCACTCCGGCTGCTGCTCCTCAGCACAGCAGCTCAGCTGGGTTGTACACACAGCTGCATTGTTGACGGTTCTCTGTGGCGTGATGACTTACCAAAAAGCAACTAAAACACGAAAAGTTAGGGGATGGAGGAAAAAAAGTCAACCTGAGTAAAAGAACAGTAAGCAGAGTTGGCTGGTATATGAACTTAAAAAAATAACATTAAGAAGTTGTTGTTTTTTTTAAGTACTTTTGTACTTTTACTTGAGTAATTTTATTATGAAGTATCGCTATGCTTGCTTGGATAAAATTTCTGGATACTCTACACTGAATGAGGAACAAACATGTTTAAGCCAAAAATCCACCAGACAGACACAAGCCTGCAGTTTTTGTTAAAGTTTCCTGTTTTTTTATTGATGACATTTAGATTTTTTTTTTTTACCCCAATTTAATTTTTTATTACTTATATGAATTATTGTCATTTCCATCCTTTAAATACCAAAATTTCCTCTTAACTTTATATCTTGGTCTATCTGATGATGTCATTTTAAAGTATTAAATAATTGATCATTTGATCAATTACTCAGTGCTTGAGTAGACTTTTCACCAAATACTTTTTTAGTCTTGCTTGAGTAATTTCTTGGACTGCGACCTTGTACTTTTACTTGAATAAAAATATGTGGAAGTAGTGCTGCTCTCACTTGAGTACAATTTTAAGTAAAATGTCTTTAAAACATTGTAAATTGAAACTACTGTAGCCTTATTATTGCTTTTATTACCGCATAGCAATTCAATATTGCATGTGTAAAATCTTAATTTCTAAGCTATTAAAACTTTATTTTTTGCGTCAGAGAGCCATAATTATTCCGTTATCTGTAAACAACAAAAGAGTTGTGTATTAGCAAGCATAGAACCTAATATGTTTTGGTTTTGGTTTGTCTGTATGACATTAAATCAGAATAAACTTTTTCTGTTTTAGGTCAGTTAGGGTCGGCAACATGTCTATTAGCTGAATTTTAAAATAATTAGATGTAGATTAAGATTTTTTGTTTTTTCAAATTTATAACTGTATATATTGTAACATAACTATGCCTTCAGATGACAATGTTGTCTTTGCAAGCTTATTTAATTTTAATGAGACACACCAGTCAATGTATTTTAGGGCAACATGTGAAATGGCTGCACAGTGGCGCAGTTGGTAGAGCTGTTGCCTTGCAACAAGAAGGTTCTGGGTTCGATTCCCGGCCCCGGCCTTTCTGCATGGTTTTTGCATGTTCTCCCTGTGCATGCGTGGGTTTTCTCCGGGTTCTCCGGTTTCCTCCCACAGTCCAAAAACATGACTGTCAGGTTGATNGTCTAAATTGTCCCTAGGTGTGAGTGTGTGTGTGTGTGTGCATGGTTGTTTGTCCTGTGTGTCTCTGTGTTGCCCTGCGACAGACTGGCAACCTGTCCAGGGCGTACCCTGCCTCTTGCCCGGAACGCCAGCTGGAGATAGGCACCAGCACCTCCCGACCCCACTAAGGGACAAGGGTGCAAGAAAATGGATGGAAATCGATGGATGTGAAATGCTTCTTTCTTTTGTGATATCATTAAACGTTCTGAATGAATAAGCTAGTGTGAATAATTTTGTATTAACACTTCTAGATGACACATTTTTAAGTACAAACTATTACATGGAAATGTAAACATGTTCAGCCATACTCAGGAGTAAACGTGTTTTGATCCCAAAAGTGCAAATCTACACCAAAACAAAATCTGGAGAAGTTGTGAAGCTGTAGGCTGAAGAGAATGTCAGTGTTTATAGTGAAACTGCCTGAAAAAGCTAGAGAAGCTAGAGCCAAAAGCTAGAGAAAAGCTGGAGTACAATTCCACAAAGACCATTGTTGCACTTAGAGGGAAAAAAGGGGAGAAGCTTACCTGAGAAATGTTGGTGCAATACAATATAGGCTAAATCTGGGATTATTCTGCAGAATTTGAATATTCTGACCCTGAAAGTCCAAATACACCTCTGTTAGGATAACCCCTCTCTCTAAATTGGAGCAAGTATGAATTTGTCAGATGACGGATGGGTGAAATCCTGAAATATTGCTGAACTATCACAGTCATACTTTGAAAATTTTGTTTTTTACCTGAGGCAGCACTTTCTATAAAAGGTTAGTGAACCCAATCCCCCCCAAAAAAGCAAGAAAAACACAGAAGCAGCTATTTGAAGCCGATATGGGTCGGTGACCCAGCCACATCCCCAACCGGAGCCTAATGAAGGACCTTCAGAGACCTGAGCACGGTTTTGCATGGGTACGTTTTTTTGGCCGAGCTTGTCAACTTTATAAAGAGGAATTGGATAAACGTCAAAGAGAAAGGTGTGCAAGGAAAGTCTGATCATTTCCAAGAAGACTTGAGGTTTTTTATTTTCCCCAGAGGTGCTTTGAAGGTGTACCAAGGGCTCTTCGACATAGATGAGAAAGAACTTCATGTTCACTTGCCCCACTTACCATTAGCGTGAAATCAAACGTTTTAATGTTCTGTGTGTCTTGGCTTGAATTCATCTGTGGTATTGTGGTTCCTATGGTTCTGGCCTGAAGCCAGCAGCAAAGCAGCCTTATGGTCCCACAGGAAGATATATGACAAAAAATATCATATGCAAACAGAAATAAACTAAGCTGAATGAAATCAGGAACTCATTTCTTCTTGATCAAGCAGAATAATGAAATTAATACTTCTTGTTGTGCTTAATAGCACACGTTTTGGGTAGTAAATCATCCCTTCCATAGTCATTATTCAGTATTTAGAATTATTCAGCTGTCTTGCTCATTAACACACATTTCTCCTGGCATAATTCCATACTTTTCCAGACTCTGGTTTTATTCCTTTCCTAAAATAGTAGTACAAAACTTTGCTATGGTTTTCCTATCATATTTTAATAGGCCAGGCTTTTAAAATAAAATCTGGAAAAATCTGTTTAGCGGTTCCAAATCCCCTTGACAAATAATGAGATGTGTGTAGTATAAAACAGGCTTTTAATGCTAATAAAATGACCAAATGTTACAAGCCATGCAAGTCATACAAATGGAAGAAAAACAAAGTGACATTCACTGTCCAGCGCTGGGCGTCACTCAGCTCACCTTATGGATGTAACCAAGTGAGGCAAAGATTGTAGCGTGAATTTTAGCTTTTATTCTCCTCCTCATTCCGTACCCTCCTTAAAGGCTAGTCTAATCAGTCTCATTTTGTTTATGTGTGACTGTCGTCAGTCTTATGAGATATGGTTACGTAAGCAGCACTGTGTGTAAGCAGATTAAAGAGATGGAGGAAAAGACGCAAAAAACAAGTCAACGATCATCAGAACTTAACAAAAAAAAACACACATTTCAACCAAGCTTTTTCTATTGCATTGTTTATGTGCACACAGATTCCACACTTTACCTAATAACCAAATTTCCTGTTACTCTGTTTCTGGCCTTACAATGCACAAAATGTACCGTATTCTGTGGAACATAATGTTGTGTCACAACTTTAAAGAATTGTGTTGCTTTAGCTGCCTGCTATCTGTATAGTGCATGTGTATCAGGAAAAGTGGTGTGGAATTTAAAGTCGCCTACTGCCTATGTTTGCGACAGATGTGACTTATTTTATTCCTTAAATAGTTATTTGCTGTATTAATCAGAAAGTAGGTCGAGCTGCCTTCAGTTGGAGCCACTCCATTCGGTTTCCAGGTGACTCTTGAGCTGCGTAGACCACAAATCTGCAGGAGTTTGATAGAGAGGAATATCTGGTGTGTGAGTAAATAAGTGAGCATTCTGAACACAGATGCCCTCACTCTGTCACACTTCCTGCAACCACTTAGTATTATAGTGAGTCGGTGGGGTTGGGAGGTTAAAGCCTATCTCAGCTGTCAACTGGCGGGAGGATGGATTATAAACAGTGAATTAGTAAAAAAAAAACATTAAAAATGGTTTTTGCTAAGCTTATCTAAAGCCTCTAATAGCTTAAACAAAACACAGAGAGATCAGGTGACTTTTAAAAGCAGGGGTTAATGGAGCCGACACTGGACAGAAGAGTTTCACTGTTGTTCTGACTGCTGTCTTCATCCTCTGTGACAGTTTCAGCTACCAAGGCTGGTTTTATTGCGATAACCTGTCAGATTGAGTATTGAGCATTACAAACTTTTTTCCCCGCAATAAAAATGCACAGCAGATTCAGTAAGTGTTCACCTCCTTTTAAATCACAATGATTTTCAAATAACAACACAATGCTAAATCACTTAACGTGGCACATCCTGAAAAAATTCAATGGAAAAACAAACTAATCTGTCAGAAGGAAAACTGTTGATTGCAACTACCATAACCTGGAAGAGAAGCCAATACCGATTGCACTCAAACAACACACATTAGCCCCTTGTTTGAAGCAGCGCACAAAGTACATAAACACAAAATGTGTTTACCCTGCTTGTTACTTTCAGCTGTGAAACGTTTGAGGGCTTCCTTTCAAGCTCCATGTTAAGTCACAGCATCTCAACGAGATCAAGGTGAGCTCAGACTCAACACAAGACTTTCCTTGTTCTTAATTCTCAGCCAGAATTTGGTGAATTTCGTGGTGTATTGTGGATAATCAACATGATACGGGACCCAGATCTGCTTTAGCTACAATGTCTCTACAAACGGTTTCAAGCCTTACGCAAGCGTACATTCACACTGTAATACAGTAGTACACAGATCAATAGGCAGTTTGGGGTTAAGTGCCTCGCCCAAGGACACATCAATATTCATCAGGACGAAGATGGAGTTGAACCTACAACTTTTTTGGATGACTACTCCCAAGGACTTGCTGTTGGACCAATGGTGGCGCATTAGGATTTTTGGAGACTTCTTTCAGCATCTTGTCGTCTGCTTTCGGGATAAACTTCCTTGTATAATCAAACATTGAATGAAGGCAGTTGTTTTGAACATTCTCCACTTGCATAGCATTTTACATACAGTGTAGAATCGCTAATTTGAACCTTATACATCAATGTGTGATTGTAGCAGTTTCAGTGGAAAACAACTACGGGGCATCCTAATTTATTTGACATCAGGAAAAGTACTTCTCCTACTTTAAAAAGCATATTATTCAGTCTAATTGTAAATTTTTCTTTCATTTCTTGGTACCGAAAAATACAGCTTGCCATAAGGTGTGCCAATTTTTTCACATAAATTATACTGAAGTTTTGTGGGTGTAATCTTTTTATGAGGCTTGAAAACTTTCCAAAGCACTGTTGTACTATTTAAGAAAGCGTAGTTTAAAACCTTCAACAATATTTTTATTTTGAAGAAGTTGAAACTACCTTGTTTGGTTAAGAAGAAAAGACCTGACAATTTAAAGAACGTAAAAGAAGAGTTTTGATGTCCCAGCTTTAAACCCTAAAGAATAATCGAATAACTTCTGCTGAAACTGTCATTCCGACCTCACATGATCTCCATTATGGTCAATCTGTCTCCGCTCACCTTTATTTGTTGACTTTCGTCGTACGGCCAGAGATTGGCATCGTCTCCAATCACTCACTGTTTGTGTATGCTCGGTTTTCGGGACACCTCTTCCACAAACCTTTAATCTGCGCTGGTTTAGTGTTCCCGGCGGTTCTGTTTACTGTGTTCCGACCCTGTGTTTATGCCAGTTGCTTTCTGTTGTGCCGCGGCTCTGTGCCTAACTGCTCCGTGATTGGCCCAAATGACGAGCGTTGGTCGGCGATTTCGGCTAAGACCGAGTTACGGTGCGCGTGTTTACATCGGGGGCAACGAACCGGTGTTTCTGAGCGCACGAGCTGCTGTTTAGGAAACGTTTCCATTTTGACGTGGTTGTAAACAAGCCCTTTCATTCCTGGGACGGATGTCTTTATCTCAAACAATTACATGTGAGTTGCCTGGAGTCATATTTCTGGTGAGTGTGGTGAGTTAATCGACAGCAGAGGGAGTCCCACCTCGGTAACAAGTCTTATCGCGATGTTTTGAAGGTCTTTGAGTGCATTTACAACACCTACGTCCTGCTTGGTCCGCTGCTCTGCCAGTGACTCGGCCTTTTAGGGCAGAACTATTTAATGTCATGACCTTACTTTTTACCTAGTGCCGTCCAAAGACCCTCCAAACCATTAACTTTCACTCTGCTTTCACTAAGATACTAAGATTATCTCCTCTCCGCTGATATTTAACACCTGCGCAACAAGACGGAGAACACAAAGGGAGAACACCACAAACTCTAACCGAGCAATTTTGATCGATATTCTAGTGCAGATATTGTTTTTATACGCGTGAGATAAGACAAAAATTACTTTTCTGCAACAAACAGGTGTTTTAAATGAATAATTTCCTAATATTGATGGAAAGGTACTTATTACATTGGCAGATTATTTCACTTATGGGGAAAATGAGTGAAATAATCTGCCAAAGGAACAAGTACTCATTCTACCTGAATTTGTATATTTTGGCCTGGTTTTGTCTGTTGTGAAGTGAACTTAATGGGTCTGAATAATTGAATAATAAATGTGTCAGACTTGCAGTTTTATGCTTTTGTAAGCCACACTGATGCAGCTACTTGCCCTTTATTCTGCAATTGTTCACGTTTTATATATTTCTAATGTCTATTTTTGTTATCTTTGTTTACTAGTTTTGCCTTTTATGGCATAATGCCTTTCTTGGTCAGGTCGCCCTTGTGAAAGAGGTCTTGATGTCAATGAGTAGCCTATTTATGTGGTTATAGTAAGGTTTAGTAAGAAAAACCTTTTTTTTAAATATTGCGGTTCTTTAACTAATAATGAAGAATTTTGATTAACCGACAAGGTTTGGTGGAAGTTTCGTTCAACGTGTAGCTAATTCCAAAGTGGTTTTGAATATCACTTCGTCGAATTTGAACCTGAACCAATCGAACGCTGGAACTGAGCCACTCGGTGACTGAACTGACCAGAAACTGCAACAAATTTTTAAAAAAACGCACTTAAGACACAGCAAAGGAAAGAACTGCGCTGAAATAAATAGTCGGGACTTCTTTTTTTTTTTTTTTCAAAGTAAATATTTTCACTGAGGGAAAACCTCACTTTGGCCAACATACAAGTGGTTTCATACAAGATTTTTCCAAATGGATCTGTGCATTTTTCTGAAATCTCCCAAACCTGATACTGTAGATTGACGGGCCAGACCACCTTTTGTTTCATGTTTCAGAAACCCTCACCGCAGCTCCCTTTTTCAAGGCTGCTGCCGCTGAATAGCCGGCAAACCATTTCCTGAAGCTTCGAGGCCACTAGATAAACGATGTTTTCATTTGACAACCTCAGGTCGCCGCTGCAAGGAGGGTCTTCAGAGGGAGCCCTTTGAAATTACAGTACTGATGAAGCATGAGAAATTACAAGCACTTAGATGTGATTTCACCAGCACAAGAGAGCAGGGGGAGGGGGACCACCCCCTGGGTAGATCAGGCGAGAGGGAGCGGTGGCAGTAAGTGGACACACACACACACACACACACACACACAATCTGAAATCCCATTTATGTGCAGACATCTCTGTACCCCAGCCATGTTCTTATTCCTTAATTTTTCTCATGTGTACAGGATTATTTGGTCACGGTGATAAAACGGTGTAAATATAAAACCGACCTTGCAGTTTAATATGCAGCAGAACCGAATGAAAGTTCCACTTGTGAAGTCATTTTTTTTTCCTTTCATTTTTTTGTGTGTGAACTGCATGAATTATCTCAATGGTAATCAGCAGTGATGAGCAATGCCCCAGGGCCACTGGTGCCTCTCCACCCTTCCTGGGAATGGAGCTCTTGGTCAGCACTGGTTTGGAAGGAAGCCTCGGATCTTTTTTTTAATTTATTTTTTTATAGCTGAAACCTCTAAAATCAGGGCTGAGTGGAAACGAAAACTGGGTTGGACTTGATACTTCAGTAATTAATCTATCTCCCAGAGAAGCTGAAGTGAAATCATTTCATTTTTGCTCTCCTCATACTTCCTGTTTGTGTGGATGTTTATAGTTTTGCCTTTATATAGAGATTTTTATTTCAAATCCCCTCTAATTCACCTTCTCCTTCAATGCCATCCGTCCAGTCAGTCTGACGGTGTTTGTTTTCTGATGCAGGAGATTTACTTAGCTCTGTCCCAGTGTGTCTGTCTGTTCCTTGCCCTCTTTTCACAACTTGCGCTCGAAAGCATCACTCAGCTCTCAGTTGAGCCGCAAGTGCATTTTATGTTCATGTACACAAAACACGCTCACAAATGCCAGAGTGCAAATGCTCTTTAAATAGAGCGAGTGGCTGACCTTAGGCTCCCTGGCTGCACTAACGCATACATTTCGCAAAGCAGAGATTTTCTGCTACGTTAGCCCTAACTCAATCTAAATATTTGGAGAGAAACGGATCTTTAAAAGTGCTTTTTTCAAAAGACTTTATTTCTTGGCTGCACATCGATGACGCAATCCCCGTTTACCAGATCTAAAGGTTCTCTGTTGGATTAGGATCTGGTGGCTGTACAGCGAAGTAATTATAACTTCTTCAAACATCCGTATTTCTGTGTGATGTGTTGTGGGTTGAGCCTTCTGCTTGTACCAGTCCACTAGGTAGGATCTTTTCTAAACACCTGCAAGACCCAGAAAGTAATTTCCATCTTTAATGCTGCTCCACAACTGACATCATGAAGCAAAACCTAAAGGTTTTCCCCATTCTTGAAGGAACTAGAGAGGAGTAACCTCTAATCTGGCAGACTTGCTCCATTTCCATTACAAATATATACAAAGCTTTGTCAGTAGTCCCCTAATGTCGAAAAAACAGGAATGCAATTGAAATTACATGTAAATAAGTGTGTTCATGTGATAAGTCATTAAGAAACATGCTGTGATCCTCCTGTTACTTCCTGTTGTCATCTTCTGCGAGGTTTGCGCCAGTAACAACAACCGGTTGTTGATCATGTGACGTGTAATGCAAAAAAAGTGTTTGTTTCAGTTTTGAAAAATAAGCCAATTTCAAAACTGCAAAAAAACATTTTGTTTTTTTTATCAAAAAACACGTTTTTTTTTTGTTTTGTTTTTTTTCCAAAATGCCATGTTTCAATTAAGCAACATATTCCAAAATGTCAAATTGTACCCTTATGTTGTCAGTGGGAAAGCAGCAAGTGACCTCAGTTTTAATCAGGATAACTTCATGGAGGAACACAGATGTTGCACCACAGTGGGACTGTTAATATCTGCTGCTAGCATGGAAGTCAGATGAAAAATAGTCTACTTGAACACACATAAATCTTAACCCTTCACATAATTACACACTGCTTCACTATCTTTGTCAGGCACTTTGAAAATTGATCCTGATGCTAAAGTGTGACACCAGGAAGTCTGTTCGTATGTTTATTGAAAACAGAACAAACCCTGCAATTAGATCACAAAAGTTGTTCAGATATACACTGAAGTAACTAAAAATAAATAAAAAGAGTTATTTTTTAAAAAGTATCTAAGTTCAAAGTAAATCTTGGAAAGTAGTCAAGGATCCAGATTCTGCAGATTCTACTAATTTGTAACTTTCTTCATTAGCTTTAAAAAAAAAGCTTTAAATTTGAATAGCACTCTGTCTAATCCAGAGTTGAACACATTTGAACTGAGTCCTCCAAAGAGAAAGGTCAGGTCCACATTAGTCCACATATCCACACGTACAGCGCCGTCTGTGGCGGATGGAAAAGCTCACACTTGTCTGACTCGGCCAAGAAAAGCAGCTGTTTCTCAAAAAAACGACCATGTTTCCATCCTGACTCTGATTTTGGGTAGCTGGGCTCCCAATTTACCGCCACGGTTTGCTGTCAGTCACGGGGCTCCTGGTTGCAGGAAATGCGCGGAGGCCCCACCTGGCTTCCATTAACCTGTCGTTGCCCTGGAATAATGCGGAGGGGCTTTCAGAGAGCTGTGGGAGTTATGGGTATCCTGCTAATAAAGCCGGCCAGCTCTGCTCAAATGCTTTCCCCTGCATGTGTGAAGGATATCAGCTGTGAAGCTTATAGAAATGTCCCGCTTTTAGTTCGGCCTGAGAGGAGTGAGGCAACCAACGTGCTGCAGGAAATCCACTGGCGAAGCCTCCACATGAGCGCCTACATCTGCAGGGTTCCCTGTGTTTATCCTTCCTGTAGTAATGAGAGCCGGGCTTTGATGCATGGGTTTTGTATATACATGTGTGTGTAGATGGGTTTGGACCAGGAGCGGAGACAGACATGTAGGGCCATGTCACCGCTATAGGAGGAGTAATCACTGCAGCGCATGAAAGAGCTGACCAACTTTGATATTTTAATGGAATTAAGGATTTATATATTTGACCATGGTTCCTAGCATTGGATGTATCCTATTGTACATCAATGTATCTTTTGAGTTTGAAGGATGTCTTGCAAAGGACACCACAGCTAGCATCTGTGCTTAAAAGCAACATAGAGATGGAGCTTATTAAAACTGCAGTATGTAATACATATTTGTTGAAACTGTCACTATGTTGTGACAGTGTAGCATCACAATATAATCTGTGAAAAAAAAATCAAGCTCCTATAACTTTTCAGTGCTAACTAGAAACAGCCAATCAGAGACAGGAGGTGGATCTTAGTGCTGTCCCTCCCTTGATTTCTGCGAAGCTAAAACCATCAACAGCGTTAGCATATCCACCGATGACCGCAGATAAAGTTTATCTGCCATGTCAAGTTGTTTCTCCGGCATTAGCACATTTAGCAGCGTGTTCACAAGGTCGATTGACAGCACTGAGATGCTCCTTCTGACTCTGATTCTTTGTTTTTTAGAGGAAGTGGAGAAGCTTGGCCTTTGCTCAGATTATCTGTGTCCTACTGCCACAGCGCGGCCATAGTTTTAACAAATATGTAAAAAATATATAGATTTTTTGTTATAGAAGTTACCAACTGCAGCTGTAAAGGGTCAGTTTGTATTTTTTTATAGTGGGTTACTTGAGTTACATTAGTGGTTCACTTACTGATAGTAATGTGGCAAATCACAGAAGGTTTGTTGAAAAGGAAGTCTAAATTGGGAGTGGATTGCTTTTCCCTGTGACTATTGTGGGCTCTTCTTATGGCATGATGTACTAGTTTTATTTTTCATTTTTTTAAGTTATAGATGATTTAAGAAAGCAAACGATGGTAGCTGACTGCAGAGTAATAATGTGTTGGACAGAACAACCAATTATTTCTTGATTATCTCCAATTGAAAGGTTGGTCAACTACTGGAAAATTACATTCTTATTTATTTATTTCAATTCATTAATTATTTCTGGACCGACTAGAAATAAAATTCTAGTTATGGAAGTTAATAAAATTATTAAAGCGTAACAGGCCCTTGTTCGAGCGAATAAACGCACAATGTGCTCGATCATCAGAACTGTGAATGCAATGTTAACTGCTTGGTGAAAAGAACTTGACACCCAGGGTGACACAGGGATTACTTGTTCTATATTTAGGCTTTATGTACATGAATATTGGCAGGACATCTCTGTACATGTGACACACTCACTCACGCACGCACTCACACACGCACGTGCACGCACACACACAGCGATACAGTGATAATAACAGATCTCCAGCACAAAACCGAATACATTTACAAGATGGGCTCTAGAGGAAAACACTGGCTGGGATACACAAAGGGAATGTCTTGAACTACAACTTCCACATAAAAACCGGAAATTATCTGGAACAGCCAACATTGTCATCAATAAAAAGAGACGATCAAAAATATAGACACAAAGTATAAAATAATTTAAATTTTCTCCTAAAACATGAAACGAGTATGCAGTTGAGAGAGCTATACAAAGCAGGAAGCCTCTGGATCTCCTCCGGTCGCTGTGACTCTTACCGAAGGATGTGACGGACGAAAGCAAACGTCATGCAGCGACACACGAACCGACGCGGGAGGAAATGTGATTTTTTTGCTTAAGTTCTGCCTCCCTCCCTGGTGGCAACTCGATGTCGAGACAACAAGCCTGGTAGGAAAAGCAGCTCGAGCTTCGGGCCTCTCAGACGCGCCAAGATAAAAATGTAAACATAAATATACAGGTTGATATCTCTCTCTTTCTCTACAAACTGTTCAATCTCTACTACGGGCCCATCAGCTGCATGAGTAGTCAGTCTGTGTACACTTCTTAGTAGAATATCACTTAGTGTTAAATAAACTTATTTAATATATATATTTATATAATAGATTTATTTTTTGCAGAGTCATTTAGCAGTACTTCCTTGTTTTCACCAGTTTGCTCTGGTATCTTACTGAGTGGCCACTGTGTCCCACCACATAAACGTCCAGCAGGTAGGTCTTCCCTGGCTCCAGACCCGTGATGGTCTCTGTTGTCACAGCTTTCTGCAGGTTCGGGCTGTGGAAGTACTTGCACAGCACCTTTTCGGACTTCCTGCGGGTCTCTGGCCCGGCACACTGATTTTGCTCCCTGCGTCGCTGCTCTTCCCCGTAGCTGTCGGCCACTTCTTTTCGGTAAATGCAGTACTTGTTGCGGTCCTGCGTGCCCAGCCAGGCCACGGTGACGGAGGAGCAGGTGCGCAGCTTGTCAAAGGCCTTGATGCGGGTGTCCTCAGGTAGAGAAGGGAAGGGCTGCTTGCTGCTGGGCCGCGTGGTGGCGAGCACCTTCAGCGTGGACGCCCCTTTCCGGCTTCCTCGAAGGCGGATCTGGTACTTGGCTTTCGGCTTTCCCCGTAACTGGAACTGCCGCACCCCTTCCACGTTCTGCGAAAGCAAGAGCTTGCCATCTCGCCTCACCTGCACCTGGACCGCGTCCAGACACGAGTGCACAAAAAGCGTCACCCTCTGGTGCGAAGACACGGGAGCAAAGCGGAGAAACTTTGTTCCCTTCCTCTTGATGAAAACGTCCGACACTTTGCCGTCCTTCAGCTCCTGGGTCTTCTGACGGGCTTCCTCTTTGGTGCGAGCAAATGTTCCTACGTACGCCGTGCTGGTGTTGGTGGCCGAGTTCACGGCAAACACATCAAAGTAGTACTGTGTGTCTGGTTTAAGGTCTGACACAGTGTAGATGTTTTTGTTGCCAATGCACACCTTCTGAATGTCAGACGCTTTGGGTTTGGCTAAATATGCTCGTGAAATCTTGTTACTAGTAAGGCCTCTCTCCTTGCCAAACCCATTGTCAGAGGGAACAAAGCCAAAGTGCACAAAGTCAAAGGGGCTAAAGTCTCTGACGGGCTTCGGAGCCAACATGAAAGCGTCATCGGCACTGATTTTGGCCTCCGCGGCACACATGCTTTTAAAGTTGTGCTCCTTGTTAATTACCACGCAGTACTGAACAGGTTGGCCCATCAGAAAGCCTGTCGGCGTCGGCTTCCAAGCTAGCGTGACAGTGGTGCGACCCAACGCGGTCACGTCAACACGGGGGTCGTAGGGCAACTCCGGATAAGGCTGGTCAGACTCTGGGGTTGTGGTGGTGTACACCTTGAAGTTGCTGTCTTTCTCGGTGGACAGCAACTCCAGCTGGTAGAGACCAGAGGGCGTGCTTGTTGCCACGTAGGACTCCACATCGTTTCCCTTGTAGGTGAAGAGCTCTGTGCCTTCATCTACAGTCACCTGCTGTTTCTGCTGGTCCAGGGGTTCAGGCTCTCCTGGAAAAGAAAAGCAAACACACAACATGAGCTCCTTGCATGATGTTGCATCTCCGCTAGTTTATCATAAATATAGATTAGAAGTGTAGGATATCTTTCGTTGTTTAATCCAAAACATCCACTACAAGAAATGTATTGCTGCTAGATTGCGATGAAACTTGTAGATAATGAGCTCGCTCGCGTCACGGTTGTGTTTACATTCCAAACATCCCCGAAGATCACAGGCCAGCATTACTTGGCTGTCCGAGAGAAGCTGTGCCACAAAGAGGCGCCTTGTAGCTCCTATGTGAGAGACAGTCTGAGCGCCAACTCCAACTTAAGCCAGAAACCATAATATTATGTTTGTCAGCTAGAGTGTGCTCAGTGGAGTGCTAAAAATTAATGCTCAAAGATCTACTCCCTCTGGAGACACCAAGACCAAAGACATTAAGAAATTCACAAGGTTAACTCTTGCGGCAGCACCATTTTTAAAGTCAGATTCACAAAACTGATAGCGTGTTGAGCTTTGGCATATATAAAATTTTTGGTATATCAAAACCACTACTTTCTTTTAAAAGGTGGTAATTCTACAGTTTTTAGAATTACCCCCTACTTGGTAATTCAGTGTTCTGTGTTATGTATTTCCAACAATGGCTTAATATTTTCTGAAAGAGTGTTTGGCAACAATTGCAGCCTCATAATGGCCTTGAAGTCCAAATTTAGGAACCCAGGGTGACACTGTTGTTGGGGTAAGACACTCCAAGATTGGAACACCTGTTTTAAAATAATGTTTCCAATTCCTCTCTGCAGATCTTTTTGAGCTCATTCAGTTTGGACTCAGTCAGTCTGAACTCTCCCCATGTTCAGCTGGAGTTGAGTCTGGGCTGTGGTTGGGCCACGTAAACACATCATCCATGAAATGCTCCTAAAACCACTCCTCTGTGTGTTTGGTGTCTTTTATCAGATTGGAGGACAAATCCTCTCCCTATTCTCAGGTCCAGACAACTCCAAAACAGATTTTCCTGAACACTCTAAATGTTTGGATGTTGTCTAGTTGCCCTCATCACAGTAATGATTTTATAGCCAGTTGATGAAGTTCTATTTTAGTTTCATCTGACCAGAGAATTTTGTTCATCGTGGTCTAACCCTTTCTGTGTTGATTTTTGGTAAAGTTAAAGCAAAAATAATCAGCTGGTCTGGATGACCAGCACTGCACTGGTCATCCAGAAGTGACCTTCTGGATGCTGTTCACAAGGGAACAAAAAACCTCTGCTATAGTGAGCTCTGGGATCTTTTCAGTGCTGCTGATTATTTTTGTTTGTGTCCAATTCTCAGATATGTGCTTTGACATAGTCCAGTCATGAGGTCTATGAGGTAATTCCATCGAGTTCATTTCATGGTTTATCCTCTGATATCAACTGAGAGCTTATGTTTGGTTCTAAATTTTGTTGAATTATCTGAATATACCGCAGGTGGGCTCCAGTGAAGTTGCAGAAGTAAAGATGATTAGTGAAAATCAGAGCTACTTGAATTCATGTCATAACAACAGATGACTTGCGTACCTGATACGGCCAAGTGATATTTTTTTATGTATTAAAAATGACTTAACCAACAACATTGTAATATAAAAATAATGTTATACCAACTATACATTTGTTTGTGTGAAACTTCAATTTCACAGTTATTATGGTTTCACACATTCATACTTTGCCCAATTGTAGTCCAGCTGGCATAGTTCTGCATTATTTGGGTTTAGGATGAATTCTTTTCTCCTGAGGTAGGGCTTGTGTAAACTCACTAGTTTACTAGCCAATTATTCATTTTAGACTATTTGATCTGACAATGGCAGAGGCGCAAACAGGTGCTTGTGCATTAACATTCAAATATATGCTCACATCACACTTCTGTAGTCTAAACCACTGCCTTAGTCATCTGGCAAGGCCTCTCATGCTCATAGGACAGTTTCCACATGGACAAAGTTTTAAAGTGAGTCAAAAGAAAGAGAAATAGCAGAAGGAAGTCAGACAGAACAGAGAAGAGGAGAATTTAGCTTGGAAAAGGCTAAAAATGCTTCGAGTAAAAGGACGTAATGACTTTGATTCAGAAGGCTGACTAGAGAACAGCCCTCCGTTGAAATTATAGACGTGAGTTTGGGACAGGCCCATGCCTCATTAGTGGTCAGACTAGACACTACGAGTGTGACTTAATTAAAACCCTCCAAAACACCAAGCCTAACATTGACGCAGAGGGTAATTATGTATGGGGGATAGCGATATTTCCACGTAGCATGTCATTAACCTCTTCCACTGCTGTCTGATGTCAAGTTATACCTGATCCTTCTCCACTGGACTCCTCCGGCAACTCCTGCAGGGTCAGTTTCCACTCCAGAGGAGCATCGCAAGGTGTCACTGTCACAGACAACGGGGTGTTGTCTTCTTCCACCACAAAGTAGTACCTGTGGAAATGAACACTGGCCCTTAAGATTCATTATAGTCTGATGTTATCCAAACAATATGCACAGACCATCTAGGACACCAACACTGAAGAACACTGGGATATTATACCGTCGACCTTGTTCGCTCTCCCACACTGACATTCTCATCTATTATTTATGTCTGCATCGACTCGATAGATCGCGTTACAGAAAAACATCTTATCTTCCTTCTTATTTATAGGGACAAACCATTCACAAATGAGATATTTTCTTCCATGTATGAATGAGCCGATCTCAAGGTGAAACTCATTTTATTCAGGCTTGAAGAAGTCACTGGGTTCATGTCAGTCAGTCTGCCACAAGGTGTCTTCACAGTGCTCACCTCTTTGGCGTGTCCCTGAAGAGGTAGCCGCTGATCTCAGCTCCATCTGGAATGACGGACGAGTCGTGGAACAGCGACTTGTCTCGGATCTGCATCTGAAAGAGTCCTTCGTCTCTCGTGGGCAACTTCTGGGCCAACGATCCCAGGCCCAAAACCATCAGCAGCACTAA
Source organism: Micropoecilia bifurca (assembly GCA_903067075.1). Classification (NCBI taxonomy): domain Eukaryota; kingdom Metazoa; phylum Chordata; class Actinopteri; order Cyprinodontiformes; family Poeciliidae; genus Micropoecilia; species Micropoecilia bifurca. The sequence goes on from CAEGAF010115758.1 coordinate 34,413, forward strand.
GCTCCAGCCTTTACACTGCCTCATTCTGAAATACACAAAGACATTTATGCAGCCACTATAAGAACCGAGGCATACATCACAAATGACTGTTTCTTGACTTGACACCAAACATCTTGTGTTTGGAATACAAATATGAATTTCCGGTATGGTGTTGAAACGATTTCAGAGACAAGATCTCAGGATGTTAAAACAACACAAAATGTCTGGTCAACATGAAGAAGTTTACTGTTTGTAATTTATCTAGTGAAATAAAAGTGTACATTAAGCTTGATGTGTGTGTGTGTGTGTGTGTGTGTGTGTGTGTGTGTGTGTGTGTGTGTGTGTGTGTGTGTGTGTGTGTGTGTGTTTGAGGCTTTTATTTGGATTTAAAAAAGGAAATAATTCTGCAGTCGCCTCCAGTGGCGCAACTACACATTTTTCAGGTGGATGCGAAAACATAAATCATAATAAAGACACTTGTCATACAACTACTGAAGGAGCTTTATTAACTTTGCTACTTTGAGTACTCAGCGAAAAAAAAGTTACAGTGACAGACAAAATCCAAATTATTTGTAAGCATTGTGC
>CAEGAF010115764.1:0-16234 GCA_903067075.1 Micropoecilia bifurca
TCATCTATGGTCATGAGCTTTGGGTCATGAATAAAGAACGAGATCATGGATACAAGCGGCCGAAATGGGTTTCCTCCTCAGGGGGGCTGGACCTTAGAGAGAGAAGCTCAGTCATCAGGGAGGAACTCAGAGTCGAGCTGCTGCTCCTCCACGTCCAGAGGAGCCAGTTGAGGCTCGGACATCTGGTCAGGATGGAGCTGGTGAGGAGTTCAGGTCCCACCAGGAGGACAGGAGACCAGGACACCTGGAGGGACGATGTCTCTCTGATGGAGCCTCCTGGTGAGGAGTTCAGGTCCCACCAGGAGGACGGGAGACCAGGACACCTGGAGGGACGATGTCTCTACTGGGGACGCCTTGTGAGGAGTTCAGGTCCCACCAGGAGGACAGGAGACCAGGACACCTGGAGGGACGATGTCTCTCTGATGGAGCCTCCTGGTGAGGAGTTCAGGTCCCACCAGGAGGAGGGGAGACCAGGACACCTGGAGGGACGATGTCTCTCTACTGGGGACGCCTTGTGGTTCCTGGAGGAGCTGGAAGACGTGGCTTCAGAGGGAAAGTCTGGGCTTCCCCTCTGAAGCTGCTGTCCCCGCAATCCGAACCCGGATAAGAGGAAGAAAATGGATGGATGGATGGAATAGCTAAGTTGTGTGGGTTTTTTTTCGACATTAGCAGAATATAGACGTCGATTTGGACCCGTCGCTATCGGAAACGCAGCCATTGATGAGCTTCACCTTCAGGTTTGTGTGTCGGTGGCTGAAACTGCAGCTGTCCGTTCGGACCAGCAGGCGGCTGCCCGTTGTCGGCTTCCTGCTGCTGTTTCTGTCTCTGGGACATTTCCAAAACGGCCTGGAAGTAGTAGGAAAAAAATAAAACGTTTTGAATCATCAACACAGATTCTTGACTCCCATTCAGGTTCTTCAGTTTTCCTCAACATTTACCTGTTGATACTCTCTCTTCTGCGCCTCCAGGGCTTTGCCTCGCTCCCTCAGCAGCTCCTGCTCCTGGCGAAGAGTCTCTGCTTTCCTCCTCAGCTCCTCCTCTTTGTCCCTCAGCTCAGATTCGAATCGCTGCAGCTCTTCCTCGGTGTACAGCGGCTTAGCGTCCAGTGTCTGTGAAAAACCAAGGAAACAATAAATACAAAATTATTAGTGCAAATCAAACAATTTTTACTCTCTCTTTCAGTCTGGTGCCTTGATTTCAACCAGCCCTTTTGTTGAAGGACAATTTTGTTTACAGAGACCTCATAATTCATTCATTTATTGTTTTTCTGTTGTTTTGTTGATTTATTTTGGATATCAAAATGTCTTCCAGTTCCAGTCTTTAAATGTTTCTTAGAATTTAAAATTTATTGTGCTTCAAGAAATGTTCTTGCCATTTTTACATGACTTAAAAATGGACTCAAAACAACAGTATTATCATTTATTGTAATAACTTCTGGGACAATTTATCATCCAGAAAAATGTGAGACAGCTAGTCGAGCAATAATGCTAATTTATATCTCAATTCTGTGTCTCAATGATTTTTTAAAAATTTGGGGGCTCGTCCGGGATCCTGTAAAACTCTAGAAGGGATTGATCCACTGTTTTGCATGGGGAGACATTATTCACATGTTATTTCATCTATAACATGGGAATAATGTCTTTTTCACAGTGAATTTATCTGAAGATGAAACATGTGGTTTTTCACTAAGAAATTATTCTCTTGAAAGAAGATCTTATAATAGGAAATAACACACTGGGACGTAGTTGTTGCTGCTTGGCCATAGACGACAATAACTTGCTGAAAAATTACTTCTGAATTAGTTTTTTTTATTTAAAGTTTTCTGAGATGTTTGCACTAGAAACTAGACCAAAACACATTTGGCCAGATTTTGTTTTTTGCAGTGCAGGCTGTCAAAATAGTTATTTATACTTTTGTTCCCTGCTAGAACATCAATAAATATGAAAATATTACTAAATGGACGACAATATTTTTGACCAAAGTTGCCTAAAAAAGACTGAAAAGTTAATACTTTTTATTGCCTCTTTAATAAGTACCAAAATAAATGCTACAAAATCTTGCTTGAAGTTTTTAAGAAAATATCACCTGTTTCTAATATCTATATTTTAGTGCATGTTTGATCAATTTGTGAGGAAAGAACTAACTATATTCATAAAAGCATCAAGTTTGAGTTAAATTATTGTTTTAACTTCTCCACACTCTAATGCGCCGTTACCTCCCACTCTTTGGGATTACTGAACTCCTTCTTCTCCGTGGATTTGAGGAACTCCTCCAGGCTGACGACTCGATCCTTATTTAAATCCACCTGTTAAGACACAAGCAGACGATTAATGAAAGCAAAACGAGGGAAAACCGGGAAAAGCAAATCGGAAGAAAGAGACGGACATTTTTCATGACATGCTCCCTCATCCGCAGCCTCTCCTCCTCCATCTCCATCATGTCGTCTTCCTCGTTCTTTGGGTCGTAAACTTTCTCCAGCTACATGTTGAAAGACGTGAGCAGCGGGTGAATTTTTAAATGTGTGGTTTTTAAAATTACAGGAAAAAAAACTGAAGCATCTCAAACCTCTTTGGTGAAAAGAGCCTCTAATTCCTGCTCATCTAAAACTCCGTCTTCATTGGTGTCTAGTGAGGCAGAGTGGATATAGAAACCGTTTATATCAGACTGGATTCATCAGCATTAAACAGAAGAATGGAAGAAAAAATAAAACATAAAATAACATTTTAAAACAACATTTTGTCTAAAAAAAGATACATTTTTAAATACAATTTTTAAAAATATTCATGTTTTTCAATCAAAGGATTTTGCCATTGGATCAGTTTTTTTTTGGGCCGAATCAATGTATTTTGAGAAACTTTAACAAAACAATAAATTAATAAAAAATAATAAGTAGAAATAAAAAAAATTTAAAAAACATTTAATATTTTTATATTTTTAAATAGGAAGAAAAAGAAGAAAACATAACTTAAACGTGAACTTTGAAAAAAAATTCATGTTTTTCAATCAAGTTTTTGCCCTTGGATCAGTTTTTTTTTTTTTGGCCAAATGGATGTATTTTGAGGAACGTCAACAAAACAATAAATTAATTTTTTTTTAAAAGTAGAAAAAAAAATTAATAAAAACATTTAATATTTTTATATTCTTAAGAAGAAAAAGAATTTAACATAATTTAGATGTGTACTTTGAAAAAAAAATGTTTTTCAACAAAATGTTTTTGCAGTAAAATCACAAAAGTTAAAATCATAAATAAAAATAAATGAATAAAATATCTTTTTATTTTGAAAAAAAGCAAAAAAAAGTAAAAGAACAAAAGTTAATTTCTAAAGAACTCGTATTTTTCAATAAAAAGTTTTCGCACTAAAAGTAAAAGTAAAATCATAAATAAATGAATAAAATAATTTCTTCTTTAAATTTAAAAAAAGTGAAGAAGTTAAAAGGTTAAGCTACCGTGTAGCTTGAAGAAAGTCTTGGGGTTGAACTCTTTCGGATCCAGCCCGTCCGTTTCCTCCCAAACCTCCCGCAGCTGAGCGACGCTTCCCTGATCGATAGAAACGTCAGCGTCAACATCCCGCCGTCGCCGCGGAAACAAACGGCTGAAGACGGCGGTTGCTCCCGCCGCTCACCGGGACGTTGACTTTAGGATGCTGCCGGTGTTTCTCCTTCAGCTCCTGCAGCCGTTTCTCCTCCTTCTCCCTCTTCTCCTGGTCCAGGCCCTTCAGATACTCCCGCCTCTCGTGCTCCTTCAGCATCTCGTAGCGCTTGAACTCCTCGTGTCGCTCCGCGTCGTAGTTCTCCAAGTCCTTGGTGGCCTGGAGGAGGTCAGAGGTGAGAGGTCAGATGTGAGGGAAGGAGAACGCGTGAAGTCACTGCTGCAGCTTCTTACGGTGGAGATGAGCAGCTCCAGGTCTTTGGCCTCGAAGGTGTTTTGGTTGTGTGGGTCCAGGTGTTCAAACTGCTTCAGCAACGAGGCGTGATCCATCTGCAGACCTGAGCCGTGCCAACCAATCAGAAGCTGAATGCAGATCGCTGCTAAAACTAAAACTAAAATTTTCTTAGTGGACTAACGAGGCAAAGTGTTAATATCGTCTCTTGTCCGTTTCTGATCTGTTATTAACGGCAGCTGCGTTTCCATTAACCGTCGTAAAATTACACAAATTTAAACAACAAAAATAGATTTAAACAATTTAAAAAACAAACTACAGTATTTTCCGCACTATAAGACGCAGCTAAAAACCTTCAATTTCCTCAAAAGCCGACAGTGCGCCTTATAATCCGGTGCGCCTTATATATGGACCAATATTGAGCCACAACAAGTCTAGCAACTATGGTCAGCAGCCGCCAACTTCATTTTCCCCCTAGAAGAAGAAGCGCTAGGTGCATGCTGGGATAGTTGTCAGAACGCTGGTTTGTTAATAAAGTTTGATAATACATTTAAAGCCGGGGGGGAAGAGAGACAGAGGCTGCGGCAGCAGCGTGTCTTATTGGTCAGTGTTACCCAGAAAGCAGTTGGACACAATATCACAACACCGTGAGTGAAACAATAACTGGGACTGACTACTATATAAAGTACTGAGGCACCACTTCTTACAAATGTGGATGTGTAATAATAGAGTACGGAACAAATCAGCAACCCAAACTGAAGCTTCTGTTCTATGCGCCTTATAATGCGGTGCGCCTTATATATGAAAAAGTTTTAAAACAGGCCATTTGTTGAAGGTGCGCCTTATAGTCCGGTGCGCCTTATAGTGTGGAAAATACGGTACCTGTTGGACTGCTTGATAACAGAAACAGTTAGTCTGCTAATCACAATAAAGAAACTCAACGGATTTACGCAATTAGATGAGACAAAACCAATGTTATTCTAGAAATAAGAAAGGTGAATAAAGACAGTTCAGATGTGCTCGTCTTAGCATTCAGGAAACTGTAGATCTCTTATGATTTTCCACCCACAACCCTCTCCCGAGTTTTATTGGAAAGGTTTGAAATATCATGGTGAGAAGGAGTTGAATGGAGGAAAATATCCTATTGATGTGAGAGGAGAATGTGGAGTCTGGTTTGAGATGATAAAATAACTTTTTCTGACTTAAAGCAGATGGGCTGCAGCAATAGGTGATATTGAGTAGGAGGAATTTGCAAAGTGTCAGAACACTCGGCAAGGCCATTTTTTTACTTTTTTTTTGTAACTTTCTTCAAATTTGCCAATATTTGGCCAGTATGAAGTCAGATTTTATGGCATTTAGAAAACAGAAATAATTTTGGTAATTCTAACTAAACTAAAACCAGAAGTGTTTGGTCCGATTTAACTTTAACCAGTGAGAAAGAAAATATGTTGTGTCTTTTTTATTTGGATGTAAATATCTGGTTTCAAGTGGATTAATATGCAACAAACTGTCAATGTTTACATCCATAGCAGCTTGTTTTAAAGGTTTGAGATAATTTTAATTAGCAATAAGGTGCAGAGCTTTCTGTTGTTTTAATAAAAATATAACTTGCATTAGTAGACGAGAGATGCCATGTTGTTTTTATTTCAACAAAGAGATAGATGGATATGACCTTGCAATTGGCTAACATTGGGTGTTTATGTGTTAATATGTGTAGAAGGATGGTGCTAATCTGGTCTTTGACCTCAAAGTTAATGTGGAGGAAAATAAAAAGAGGGGGGAGGATAATGATGATGATGATGATGCAGATCCAGCCTGTATTAATTAACAGTGAGCCAACAGGCTCAGAAGAAGGTTAACCGTTATGCAGCCGTGAGGTCAGACTGCTGAACGTCTTATTACTCCAGAGCATCTTCAGAGGAAAAGGACTCAACCTCGTTTGATTGCTACTACATAATTAGCTTCTTCTAGCATTGATGAAATTCTCTGCTGAGACAACTTGTTTTATTTTTTAGGGAAGATTGTGCTGAAATGCTAATGCAAGGCCTTAGAAAATTTGAGCAGATGGTTTTGTGGATATGATGATTACAAGGAATATGGAAACTTTGCTGGAAGAAAATGGCTTTAACATAACAACACAGCAGCTTCTAGGGGTTATGTGGATATTTAGGATTTTGGATGTGACAATGCATAAGTTACAACTTCTTTTCTCTAAGTTAGTATGTTAATGAAATATCTGTGTTTAACTCAATGAAACCGTTCTCAATGGGCTCTATAAGTTTCCAGTTTTTACTAAAAACAATCCTGGAGAGAGTTAAAAAAAAACATTTCACAATTTCTGGCAATGCTTTTAAAATGGCACCAAAATGAACTAAACTTTAAATAAAATAAAATCAATTTATTTCAATGATTCAATTCAGAAGGCAAAACTAGATGTGTATCACAGTTTTGATTTCCTTTGCTTACAGCCAACCCCTGTCCCAAATTCTGATTGTAAGAAAATGTGATTACCAATATGATTTCAAAAAGTACTTTTTAACAAACGAATAATTAATACTGCCTATTTAACCACGGGTCAGACTGCTGACTTAACAGTTGTCTAGCAGACAGTCATGGGCTTCCTCCACACAGAGGCTCAGTCCTAAATGTCATTCCCAAAAAATAAAGGGCTATTCACAGTGCGAAACCAACGAAATAAATGGAAGATAAATGTGTGGTATGTAGAGATGCACAAACAGGAATAACTGCTGAGTTTGGAGGGCGCTGTAACTGGAGTCAGATGCATCCAGAAAACAGGTTACCTCTGTCACATCTCTTGTGTTAAACCTGCTTAACTAGAGATGTCAGAAGTGTTTTCCCTGGGACAAAGAGGAACAGGACCGGACTGTTTCTCAGTGGTCTAAACTCTTTTTAAAGTAAGTTTTCAATTTGATTAGGCTACAAAGTCAGGAGAAAGAGTTTGTTTTCTTGTTTATTAGTGACAGACCTTCTCAATAACATGTTTAAAATTCAATATTGCTGGGTTTCAGATAATGTAGCACCAACTTCACCCAATGCAGTTGGAGGGCAGGACGTAAATGCAGCTCATTTATTTCTGTTGAGTCAGCACCAAAATGCCTAAAGTCTGTGTCCTGTACGGTGTCTCTAACCGTTCTAATAGAGAAAAAGATAAAAGTTATTTTCGTGTTTTGAAGGTAGTTGGTCACAAGGGAGTTAATTTGAAAAAACTTACCGAAAAAAGAGGAGAAAAGTGGATCAACAATCTACAGCTAAAAACAGGCGGTGTGAAAACGAACAATGCCAGAGTTTGCAAAGCCAACTGTCTAACAGGTAACGGTCGCATCGTTTAAATTGTATTTTCAGATATTTTATTGGACAGTTACTTAGAAAGATTCATATTAAAGTAAGATATATAATTTTTACCCCCTCGCTTTGTGGTCTCCTCGGTGTTCTGATCTGTGTTTTTCTATGTAGTTATTTTGCAATTTTCTGTGTTTTGTCTTGTTTCCCGTGAGTCTCTGTTCTCTCCTCCCTGTTGATTGATCCCAGCTGTGTCTAGTTTCCTGATTACCCTCCCTGTGTATTTAAGTCCACCTGTTGTCTTTGTCTCTTGTCCGATCCTCCTCGTGTATCACCGTCGTATGTCGTCAGTCTGTTTCCCTGTGCCGCCTCTGTTGTTGGACATTCATTAAATCATTCCTCATCCTCATCCTGGCCTCCCTCATCTCTCTCACCTCACAAAGACCTCGAATCATGACACTCAGAGTGCTAATGTAAGCAGCTATCTCAGTGCCGAGCCACGGATAGAAAATCTAATGTTTACTCAATGGGACTTTCATGCTATAAAAAAGAGAAGCTAAATAAATTAAATATAACCTACACAGCCATACAGTCACAGTGAGCTGTGACTATTCCCCACATGCTTGTGTTTTGCCATGAAGTATGTGGGTTTCTGTAGATCGGAGCAAATCGTTGACCTACATTGGACCTGAATGCAGGATCCTACAGTGATTCAACATTAACATACAACTCCAGCATGAATTTGGGTTTACAACTAAATAAATTATTTACCATGAGAGACAAACTTATAGAAATAACATGGGTTAGTTTGTTGTTAGCAATAGCATCATTTTCGTAGACTAACTATTTAAAATAGCACAACTCAGAAACAAGTCGACAACCATCTAATGCTTCTTTTGATCCTTAATGCTTGACCCAACTTGATGCTAAATGACTGTATAATCCAGGCTTTTGAAAGCTTTCTTCTGGCTCGTCATATAATATGAACTCTGCAGCTCCAGGTAGTTGGTTATGTTGATCACCTCGACACCTGGTAAATCCTCAAGATTATGAGAGAAGTCATTTTTACTGGGGTAATACGCATCACATCCAAAATATATGCATATTTTTTTCGAGATGCCTCGTCTGTTTCAACCTATTAGTGCATTAGCTACTCGCTGTGATCAATTTTGCTTTGTTTTGAACTGGAGAAATCCTCTTCCGGACCTCCATCTGCATTTCGTGCAACATTCGGGTCACGTGTCTGAAACCCAGCAGCAGTAAGCCACATATCACATATTCGGTGTCATTCTTTTAAATGTGCAACATAAAGCTATAATGTCAGGTGTGTAAGCAGCTGTGTTTGCTGCTACACCGATATGATAGGTCGACCATAATCACTTGTAAATTTATCCTCAGCCATCATCTGGCAGTCTTCACAGGATGTTATTATAACTGAATATATTTGTCATTTAAAGCTTATTTAAACCTCTCTGTAGCAGATTACTGAGAAACATGTCTGGCAGCTATTTGAGAGTGGTGTCCTTACTTGTCTCTTGGGGGATTTTGTCTGCTGTGTGTGCTGAGTGGGGACGCTTGTGTGGTTCCTCCAGGGCAGTGGAGGGCAGAACCACTCCACTTCACTCAGGTAGATGAGGAAAGAACAGTCCGAACCATCGACACCGTAGAAGGCGTAGCAAGGGTCCGATGTCCACCGAGCCCGCATCCACTGGAGGACGGACAGAGAGAAAGAGGACATGTGTGAATCAGAAAATTATTCTGTACACAGACCAATTTAAAAAATTGATGGCCTGTGTGATGACTTCAGTCAAAAGCAGATTGAAGTCAAATCAGCTCACAAGAACACAGGACAAAGGAAAAACAAAGTGAAACTGAAAGTTAGAAAGACAACAATATCCTAGAACGCCATCTTTACTTGGGTTGTGACATCATCAGTCTCTAACTCATTGTTTGACCAATGCATGGTGATGCAGAAATTTATAAAAAGCACTATAATGTATGAACTTACGTCTACTTTTCCAGGGCACTCTGGAAAGCGGCTGTCCCTTGGTACTTCACACAGGCTCGCAGTGCCATCTCTCAGCACTGAAAGAAACACAGAGAAATTCTTCCTTCAGATGGAAAACAGAGATCTGTTCAGCTCCATTCATCTTTCCATCAACTCAGATCAGATGCTGCCACCACCATGTTTCTTTCAGTGTGAGGATCAGGTGTTAACGGTTACATGCTGCATTGATTTCTCAGCACACAGCATTGGTGTTCGCAAACCATGGAGGTGACATCTCATTGTTTCCATCAAACAATGACTTTTTCTTGTTATTTAATAAAGGCTAATCTCATGCTGCACCTGAACCATACACATTTCATTACAAAGAGAGACTTTGATATTGTTTTATGACATAACTCTGCTTTAAATAGCTGTACTATCAAAAGGTTCTCCAAGCTTACGCACTACTTTGTGTCACTTTGTAGCATAAATCTCAATAATATACATTGCAGGCTGTAGCTGCAAAAAATATAATTGGCTCATGAATGATGTTTGCAAACCCAGCAGCAATGTTTCTTTAACATTATGATTCACAGTGACATAGGTCTTGAAAATCTTCCTACGTCTGTGAATTGTCTCATCTGCTCACTATTCACAACATGTTGAGTTTTGCTGCTGCCAGCTGTTGCAGGCGTTTCATCAACAATTATGTCTGCACACTTAGACTGCGGCCACTGCATTAATTGCTTCACTGACTTGGTTAACTGCTCTTCTGCAGCTGATGCCAGTAAAACAGAGTCACAAAGACACAGACATGGACTCATCTTGGTGCCTCATCATCCTCAGTATTTTCCATCCCCCTTTCTCTCTTGTCTCTCCAAACCAACAACTTTCCTTTGTCTCATATTCTGTCTGTTTCCATTTGCTTGATGAAAAAGAGAAGTTCCTCTACGCAAGTCTTCCCTGGGGCTTCTCTCCTGTGACTGAAAACACACACAGAGACCCACTGTGTCTGCAAATATGATTACAGCAGCAACAATTGAAAATGCGGTCATTTAACTAGATAAAGGCTTTAGTCCTGTCCCTGCGAGCCATTACACGAAAAGGGAAATTTTTAACCGCGCGTTCCAACTCCCGCTCTGCTTCCTCTCCCACATGCCAAAGCACGAGATGAATAAACTGCCACTGAGCCGTATGATAATAAAGTCTGCCAGCAGGATCTCAATTCATTTGTGATTAGAGAAAGGAGCAGTATTTTCATTTTGCCGTGCGCTATCGTCTCCGCAGACGCAGCAGGGGAAAACAAAAGGAGATGCAACTCATTTATTCTCAAGTAAAGAGTTACCCTGAAGAGAAAAGGCAAAGGAGAAGGGGAGGAAATTATTTTCAGTGTTATTTAGGGTTTGACTGAAAATGTTGAGAAAGAAGATAAGCACTGAATGACAGGAAAAAGCAATGTCAGTGTGTCTTATTTTTGGTGATTTACTAAAAATGCTTCAGCAAAATGTACCTCAAATTTGTAACCGCAAGTTGCCATTTAAAACATTTCAATGATGTGTAACATACATTTGCATAGAATTTCTATGCCCATTATTTTGCTGAATCATTTTCATTTAAGACAATAGCTTAGACTTCATTAGCTGTAGCAATTCAACAACTAAAATATGCATCCAGTGTGGCCAAAGTCAGAGCCTCCATCCATAAGGAGAAATTTATTATTAACATAAATAAATGTCGATATTTCACACGTTAATGCCTGATTCTCCGTGCTGTGCAGCTCTAGTCCTTGCATATTTTATGACATTATGGAGATATAAAAATGTTCAAATTTTGTGAATAAATTAAGTTGTATGTTTAATTTTATGAGGACTTTATCATATACACTAACTTAATTAAGTGTCAGTTTAGGCCAGTGAACTCTGTATGACAGACTCTGACCTAATTACTTTTAGTTGGAGTCACATAATCACATTTCCTTGCAGTAAAATATGGAAAAGAGTGTGCAGAGCAGCCCATGGTGAGGAGATATTAACACATGGAAATTATGAAATATTACATAAGAGGAAGATAATTTAGAACCCCAAAAACATTTTGGGGGGCCAAAAAACTTTAAACTGAAAAAGTGCTGAAATAATGGTCAGCACCCTACAAAAGACACACCGTCAGATGTAATCAATGATCAATGATCAGTAAACTCTGCCAACACCTAATCATTTTAATCAGACTTTTTCTTTTACAGTACAAAATCTGAATTTTGGATCAGTGTTTGTGGAAGAAACACATTTTATAGGATATTTAGATTACATTTAGAAGAGATTCTGATGCTCCAGGTCCAGGTTTTTCCTGAAATCCAATTTTCTTGCATGGTTTTTCATACTAATGATTAAATACAGCTGCAATTAAAACTTCTGTGAGGATAGTTTAGAGACCTCCTATGCACAGGAGGTCATGCTGGGATATTATCTACCCAAAGCTGCTCTCCTTTCTATGCCACTGAGACAGTAAGTAGATGCATTGTGCTGTAAATGGGCATAAACTCTGCGATAACAGAATGAATGCTCCACCGTGCTTCTTTAGGATCAGTATACAGGCATGAACGGTTGGAAAGAGCTTCCTGACAGATATCAGAAGTGATCCTTGTCCGTGGAGAAACCAATAAATAACACCTGTGACTTGGTGCAAGTCTCCCTCGTCTGCTGTGAGTAACAGTGACAGTTTAGTTTTGCTTTAACCAAAGCTGACAGCTGTGCACAAATCCAGCTGGACTTCAAGTTAAGCACAGCGAAGGACAACTGTGAGCTGTGGCACTTTATGCTTTCTTTGGGGAAGATTATAGAGAAAACATACTATTTTTCCAGATAAGCAGCAGTGTTAATTTGTAGTATGGATTTTTTTTCCTGCTTGTTTTTCTTAATCGTTTCCACATTGCAGTTTTTAGCTGCCTGTGTGTCCCTCTGAGGCGCTGCTCTATTGATTGCTTTGTTGGCTGCATTTGTCTTCTAAACTTTGATTGGTCTTTATAATATCTAAAAGGTGCTGTTTGTAATGACAAGCACCAATCAAAAAGTGGAGACAAATATGAGACTATAGAAACTCAGGTTCACTTTGGGTCAGTAAGGACATTTCAGACACCTGAACCATCACAGTTTTATTTCATATTTACAATTAAAATTGGAAAATATCTGACTGACTTTGAGCCTTTCTGTATGACTGGACTGAACTGATTATGTTTCTGTCAATAAACTCAATGCTGTTTTTGTAAAATGTATTAAAACTGTTTGCTGGGTATTTGATGCAAAAATAAATAGAAAGAAACCCTCAATTATTGCTGAATTGAAAGGTCTGCACCCAGTCTTGCTCCTGTCCACCTCTATTACCAATATGAATCGTTGCATTGCCACTTCATCCATCCGATGAATCCATACTACCATAGATGTAAACAAATTGTCCACAAATTGGATCGAAAAATTATGTGTTTGGAAAGAAATATTCTGCCTTCTTTTTGGAAGACAAAAACATCAAACCTAAACAAATACAGATGGGCAAAGGGACATTTGATTCGGTTAAGTTTGACACTTTTTTACTGCACAAAAGCACCAACCAACTTCACCTCCCATACCATAACTAAATATATTTGTCAATAATTGGTCACTGGAGAGCCTGCTGCTAATGAATTAAATGAAAATATACAACTTTTGTCACTGAAAAAAACAATTGTGGCATCAGTGCAAGTAATCATTTAACACCATTGTTAAAGCTTTGCAAAACAAAAGTCAAAATCTGCTGAGTCATCCCCAACAGGCGAGGCTGTAAGCACTGAGAGGAGAGTGTGTCGACCTTAGAAACTCAGTGTTGGTCCACACCATTAAAACTGAGTGGGATTTTGTTCAAGAGTGAGATATAAAACCAGATTTCTTTCTCTCAAATGCCACAGTGTCAAGTTTTCTAATCTAGCTACTGCATAAAATGTACAAACTTGTTGTGGCTTTCCAAAAGCATTAAAGCTGATCTGATTTCAACGATATCAATTTGTACTGCCGTATTTAAAACAAATTGATATTTAGAGTATTAATTTCAATCAAGGAGGTAAAAGCTCAGACATAGTGATTGTAAAGCAATATCAGCGTTATACTGTACCTCTGCCTTGCATCATGCTACTTTGCAGCATCTGCTCCACTCTGATGGCCATGTTGGAAACATTTTGAGCTATAGCTTGGATCCTCTCCACCAGGCCAGCTGGTTGAAACCTGCAACACACATGAAAACACAGAAACATGGAGAAGATAGTTGTTCATGTGTTAATGAGTTCATGTCTCTAAATGTTTGCTTTCTATTTCCTTCCTATTAGTTTGTTTCCTCTCTCGCTGTCTCTACTTCATTCCAGTTGATTTGGTTGTGTTAGTTTTGGCAGATGCAGACTCTACACTATTGGAGCGTGAAAAAGAAATTGACTTGTATAAACAGTTTCCTTTTTCCTTTTAGGATGGGAGAACTCCCATTCACATAAGACCGGTGTGTCCACAGGGATTGGGTTTAGAGTTGCATTTCAGTTTAGATTAAGATTAGGTTATGTTTAAACATGTAATAGTTATATTATGGTTACGGCACTTGAACACCAGTCAGAAACGTCTAAAATTTGTTTGTAATGGCCCAAAGTAGCATTTTCACAACAAACTGGAGTTATTTTACAACCTGAAGAAGAGCCAACAGTTTTCAGGAAAAAATATATTAAATTTTTATTAATGAAAAAGTTTTGGCACTTGAAATGCTTCCATATTGATCAGTCTTTCTCTTAAATATAGGTTCATAACAGATTAGGTCCAACAGCATAAATCTACAGGTGAACCTAATCAATTTTATTAATTAGCAAGAACATCTTTGGGCATTTGGGAGCACTAACAACAACTTTATCCCCATAATCTCCTTGAATCACAATCCCACTGATATCCTGGTCTGCCATTCTTTTTCCTACTGTGTTATCCAATCTTCATGCTGCCCAAATTTATTTTTGCTGGGGTTTAGGAAAAGTCCCTCTTCTCTTCACCAGGATGTGCATGAGTGGAAAACACACAGGCACAGCAGTGACTGGCTATAAAATAGTATCCCAGCACATTTAAATAGTACATGGGGCAAAGCCAAAATAAAAACCACAACACTTGGTGTCAGGATTTCCTTAACCTTACTCATTTTTTTGTTTTGCCCAACAACATTTTAGCTTAGCAACAGAAGTATAAATGTTCTCTGTGTCAAATGTATAGCTTTGGCACTTTCAGGAGTGAAATTAGTGTTTCAAAAGTGAAACATTTATTATATTCCTAACAACATTTCAAAGAACATCAAGTCTGAGATTAATGCAAAACCAATTGTGTATTTTTCTCAAAGGACTAAACCTTTGCACGTTCAGCTGATCACCCAATGCAACTTTTGAACTTTCTCTGACAGGACTTTGTGCCAAATGGACTCTCTGGAGTGTCTCCCTCTAATCTCATGTCTGCGATCTGCTGCAGTGTAAACTCATCTGACTCCATAACAGAGTCGGTTCTAAAGGGAAACATAAAGGAAGCGAAACAGAGTAAAAGACTGAAAAATGGAGATTTCACAATGGGACCTAAATAGGGCAAAAAGAAAAGCCAGAAACATACTTGGATTGTGAACAGGAATATAAACTGGCAGAAAATAAAGGGAACTAGATCAACCAACAGCAGCAAGAAAAACCAGGGGGAATTTTGTTTTTGGAGGAATGATAAAATAAATGGATCCTGTGTGCCGTCGTGTGGAAGCCAACAAAACGGCTTGACTGAAACATTAGAGAACGATTGTGATCAAAGAAATACAAGATTATGCATATTTGATGGCCCACTTTTGCATGCCTTATGCTGCAACGCTCCCTTCCTTTTGATGAATGTAGACAGTTAGTTCTTTTGCCAATGGGACTAACATGGAAGAGCCAAGGAAAGACAAAAATGGCAGAATGCATGTAGATGAGGAAGGAAGATGATGGGTTTTTAGTGGAAGCGTAACAGCTTGAGAAAATCAATGTTAACTTGAGTTATACAGTAAAAATACAACAAAACAAAGTGTTTATACTTCCTTGTGTTTTTCTTTCTCTTTTTGTCAGATTTTGCTTAGGGAAGAAAATTATCAAACAAAATCCTCTGGGCAAAACGTGCCTTAACCCAAAGGCAAAGAATGACAGCAAAGAAAAAAGTCATTCGTTAAGCTCACTGTTCCTGCTCTCTGTAACACCAGCTAGCAGCTTGATCGCCCACAACTAGAAGGGACGCACACTGGTTTTTGAAACGTTTCTACTGGCAATATAGTTCAACAATGTGAGCTACAGTTGCTCTTCAGTCGGCCTGGAAAACAAAAGTAAGGTTTCAACTCTGTGACATTTCAGGCCTCGTTTACACCGACCTAGTTCACAAGGAAACCATCACAAGGAAACCATCGCTTCCAGCGACCGAAGTGTCCGACACTAAACAAACAGCACAAAATTTTTAATTTATTGACAAAATTAAAAGCTTGGACAGCATGCCTTGAGATTTACTAACATTTTTTGAAGTACATGCATTTGTGCACTGTGATTAAAACATATTATCTTTGAGCCATGGTTCATTACCCATTTTAGATTTAATCTATTTTACGACAAAAGTTGATAAAGTGTGACAACAGCAATTTTATTCAAGTACAGAAGCAAACTAAATATAATTACTTTTCAGTGTCATTGTTAATTGTACTGATTTCTGTGCCAGTTCAGTTAATAATGCCACTGTATAGTAGGGCTGTATAATAATATCTATCGCGAAATATATCTATATTTTCTTTCCTAGAAAAAAATCGATATTCATCTGCAAGTATCGTAACATCCAACTGTCACCTTTCTCACTCATTACCTGCTTCACCAGGTCATCAGGCTTAGAGTGATTCCTTCAGATGTTCAGGTTTAAAAGGCATCAAACTATTCAGAGCAGGAACTTGGTTCACTTTACTTACTTTACTAATGCATGTCAGCTACAGTTTGGACTGTTTCAATTAAAAGAAACATGTTTTCTCACCACTTCTTTGA
>CAEGAF010115786.1:0-31035 GCA_903067075.1 Micropoecilia bifurca
CACATGCATGACTCACATCTCACTGCAAAGTCGCGCAGGGTATTTTGAAGGGAAAGAGAAGCCTATGCCTATGTTTTTATGCACAAGCCAACTGAAATCCGAGCTTAACATGGATTCTGTTGATTGGCTGATGACTGAATATTGATTGTTTATCTGACTCATCATATCTTTACATTTTTCGAGATTAAGTTTCTTTCAAAAGTGTGTTTTCCAGCAGTGCTTTTTTCATAGCTTTTTAAACTCTTTTTTTAAACTTTTTTTTTTTTTTTTACACAATTGCTTCGTCCACGCCTGCCCAACATTGTTCAGAAAAATTGGAGTTTTCTTCAGTCAGCCCACTTGTCACTTACCCTCAGACCAAGGGTCTGAAATTCTCTGCATTGAGTGCTACTGTAAAGCAACTTCTGGAGGCATCCATGACGGGTTCATCACCAGGCCTTTGAAAGTTTGCTCATATGCCAAGGATGTAATTCAGCCTTTTGGTTCAGGTGTTTTGGAGCAGGGATACATCAAAAGTTGCAAGACAGTTGCACTTGAAGACTGGCATTGCAGACCTCTGTCTTAAACTCATTCAAGTATATAAAAAAAATCTAATTAAAATCAAAGGATGAATCAGCACCATCATTATCATCAAATGGAAAAGATTTTCACAAAGAACCATCTGTAATTTATACCTTGTCATGACAACATGTTCAGACTCGAGTCTGATTTTTTTTCTGTTCTACAATTAAGACACACAATGTAAAACTCTTTTTTTTCTGTCTCTGTCAGGAGTCTCAGGCTGAACCCAATTTAAAGTATGTTAGAAAGTTACTTTCTACTTATGGAAGGTTAGAAAAATAAAAGTCTCAGAGTGATCAAGAGTTTGAACAACACAGTGTGGCCCCACCTTTTTTTAGAGAAGTGCAGGTCAACTGACTAAGTCGTCTACTGTATTTGTCTTTGCTGACAAGAAAGACAGATTTGGCTGTTTGGAAATATTTCCAAGTGGAGAAAATTCTGATATCCCTGGTGTGGAGACTAAAGAAGAGTCTATCTTAAAGTTGTGTAAAACTACGGTTGTAAGGTATAGGAGTCTTCTGTTGGGCAGCGTACTGCACACTGGCTACCTGAGCAGTTAACCTGACTAACCAGCTAATATCTGCTTGATTTGTTACTTTAAAAACAGTAGAAAAAGGTAAAATAATGAAAAATAATTTTGTGTACATTAACAACCCCAAAATTGCTACTAAATACTGTATAATTGATGCTGGTGAGATCCCCGGCAAAGGCAAGTTGCAAGCTGGAAGAAATTTACTTCAAAGAGATTTTCTAATTAATTAAAAAAAGCAAGACGCTAGCAATTAGGTGCCAGGAAAAACATGGATTTTAAGATAATACAAAAATAAAAAAAAGCTAATAATAATAATAATAATAATAATAATAATAATAATAATAATAATAATTTAGAGAGCTGTCATTAAAAAAATGGAGAAAAAGTAGTTCAAAATATATCTGCTTGACAAATCATAAAAAGGTTTCAAGCACTCAAACACAAAGTAAAATTGATTCTGTACTTCACAAGAAGCCAGTGGATTGATCCTAACACAGGTGTAATTTTCTCTCTTTTTCTGGTTAGAAATATGGCTACTGAATCCTGCCAGAAATTAATTCAGAATTAAATGAATTACAATAGTCTATCCTTGAGGTTATTGAAGTGGTAATAAAAGTTGTTTTTTTCTTTTTTCAAATTATACTAGTGAGTTTTGAGATATTTCTAAGTCATAAAAAACACCTCTTTGTCCACAGATTGATAAATGAATCAAACTTTAAATGGTTGTCAAAAACAGATTAATTTCATTTATTCTTCCCCGGCTTGGGATGAGTAAATGAAAGTGACACTTAGTGGCTTTGGAGGACAAAAAGTGATCATCTCTGATGAAGAATGTCACAAGCAGTCCAGCCTTTTACCTCCTTATTGCAGTTCTGTCAAAGGCCTTGAGCTGTTTGAATTTGTTTTGGGTTCTTAAGTTCTTAAGCTCTTATTTGTTGGATCTGTGCTAGATCCAACAAATATGTCTCCATTCCACCTCGTTCTTGTGCTGCCGTTTGCTAATCCCCTTGCTCTCAGGCTGAGTTCTGGACGGTTGCTGTCTGGCCTGTTTTGTTCATTGTTTTGCTCCAGTTCATGCTGCACTGTCACCTCGTGTATCGAACAGGGGATCCGTTAGTACACAAAGAATGATGATGAAGCTTCTTGATCTTGACAGGGTGACACCAGAATGGATTTTTTTTTCCCTCCACTGTTATTGTTATTTTGAAAAGATAGCAGTTGGTTATACCTCCTTTCCCTCCCTCTGCGTGGAGTTTTACATGTATTATCTCTCTGCATACTTGTCTTTATCTGCTGGTACTCCAGCTTTTCATGTTGAAAAGCTAACTTGTCTTACATGTGTATAGTTGTTTGTCTTGTGCATTTCTGCGTTACCCTGTGATGAACTCGTAATCTGTCCAGGGAGAAACCTGCCTTTCGCTCAATGACCACTGGACATAGGTAAACCACATCTCCATCCTACACACACATCCTGCAACGATAAATTGGAAATCGGTTTGTAATTATTTAAAAAACTTATACATTTTATGTTTAAATCATGAGTTGCATCATTGCATGCTTAAATGGGACAAAACAAGGGGATGTAATTCAAAGTAGAACACAGACTCAAAAAAGGTGGAGCGTGTTACAAGTTGATTGCTCTGACCCTCTCGTCGTCCGATTGCTGAACACCAATCACGTTTAGCACAAAACCACAGCCAATTTCACACTGGTCAGGAAACCTGCGAACACTACTTACATCAGGGTGTGAGTGTAATTAGAAAACTGTTTGATCAGCATTCAGTCCCACATCAAATGACTCAACAGTTCTCAGAAGTATTTACTGGCACGGCTTCTTATTGGCTTCAGAACCAGATGCCCGTGTTTTAGCCTCAGGTGCCAGACGACTGGAAGACTGTCCTTACCTTACTTTTTTTTTACACTAACATATGCTCACTGATCATAACATTAAATGCAGAGGTTAGGAAAATTAGAGCCGCAGCTTGTGAACTAGGAGACTTTCATTCTGACAACAAGCTTGCCTGGTTGCAGAGGGTCCTGGTTTTTAGAAATGTTACTGTAACATAGCCTGTAAGATGAATAATGCCATCTTTTAATTCTGCCAGAATGTGCAGTCCCCCATGGATGTAGCAGCAGCAGTGTATTCTTAGTCATCAGAGCGCTGAGAGTTTAACAATCTGCTACTGGCCGTTTTTAAATGAGCTATTAGCACACGTGTAATACATTGCTTTTGGTACAAAAAAGAATTAGGAAAACATTTTTACCATTTTTCCAATTTTGCAACTGAAATAAAACCACAGTGCTTTGCAAAAAAAAAAAAAAAAAGAATACTCTAAGCAACAAACTAAGAAAACTAACATAACAAAGCTCCCTCGAACAAACCATCGCCGACGTGAAACACGGTGGTGATGGCATCGTCCTGTGTTGGTGCTTACGTGAAGATAGATGGACTTAATTACTGAGTCACGCTGAGGTTACTAACACTTGAGACTGGGGCAAAAGGCTGCAGCCTCCAGCTGCACAACGGTAATGATACACAGTCAAAATAAATGCAAAATACATGCAATGGAATAGTTTAGATCAAAACATATTTACGTGATGTAATGGCCGGGTCAAAGGCCACATTCAAATGTAATTGAGGTTATGTGGCCAGACATGAAAATGACTGTTTTTCAGAAGCTCTCCACAGAGTCTGACCGGACCTGAGTTACTTAGGCAGAAGAATGGGAAACACCTTCACTGCCTTCATTTGCAAAAAGTGATGGAGACATGATTTGGTAGATATGCATTCGTGATTGCAGTAAAACGTGTTTCTACAATGTAATCATTGGAGTGATAAAGAAAGACATACGTTTGCATATTTTGGTATTTAAAACGTCAATTTTTCTGATTGCTGTACTTTGTGTAGGTCTATTGAATATAATCCCAATAAAATTGGCTTATGTTTATAGCATGAGAAAATATGAAAAAGTTTAAGGGGTGGAAATGTTTATGGAAGGTAACGCATGAATAATGAAGTGTTTTCAACATAACGCAAGCTCTGCGTGCTCAACCAAGAGGAGTGAGCGCTGCAGTCGATGCAATCTGCCGCGTTTACGATCGAGACTTTTTAATCTACTTTAAATAATTAATTGAGTGTACTGTACTTTTTGATAACTAGGATCAGTTGGAATGCAAGTATGATTGAATTGAATATATGTTTCTGTAAAGTGTCTTGAGACAACATTCGTTGTGAATTAACGCTATATAATGTTTCTTATCTAAGCATTCTTTTCCTGTCATTTAGACAATCTGGCTTACCACAATATGGTTTCCAATATTTATGTCTATTCAACAATGTATTTCTATAACAGTCTACAGTACGTTTTAATGGGTCTAGGGAGAGAAAACCACATACAACTTTAAGAATCATAGTCAAAAAAAATCAGGCAGTATGAATGAATGAGCGTATAGCTGGTAACGACAAAAACATTCTGAACTGGGAGAGAAAAGGGAAAGAACATAAAAAGAAATATGCAATCTAAAGATTAATACGTTTAAACACTGCTGGGTAAAGTATGGACCAATCCTTGCGAGGGCTGATTTAGCGCACCGAGCTTGGGTTTTAAATTTGACTGAGTTTGGTTTTGGACTTTAAAACATTAAGACTTAGGATAAGTGAATTAAAATGAATCACACACATGTCCACATGTCTGGAGTAAAATGATCTATAATGTAATATGATGCATGAAATATGATGACAATAAAAAAAAAAAGTCCTGAAATACTTTTATTCACAAACAATTGAATTCATATGCGGGCTGGATGATGGTGCATTTGATAGAACTGTTGCATTGCAGTAAAAAGACCCTGAGATCGAATCCTTGCCTCGGGTGTTTCTGCACAAAGTTTGAGCTCTCTCTGGGTATTCTGACTGTCCAACAATGCATGCTTGTCCTGATGAACTGTCCAGGGTGTACCTTCCCTCTCACTCAATAAATATTAATATCTAATTTTAAAATGCCAAAATCAAATGAATTATTAAATATGTGCAGCAAAGGCAACCCCCCCCCCCTCCCAAACTTTTACATCATGACTGCAAAGACACCTGAAATAGAAATAAATACAGCATCTTAGCCTTTCTTTACTGTCTTTATGATCACACTATTTTGGTGTAGGTGCAAGTAAGTGAGCCTAGCACCATTTGTGTGAGAGATGGGTATAAAAAGTTTTTAGTTGCAACTGGAAGAAAGGATGTATATTCTACTAAAGTTAGGCTGATTTATTTACATTTCCTTAAAATAACTCGGCTACATTTGTTTTCCTCTTCAGACCACAGGTACCCATAACCAGTCTTTTCTATAAAGAATGAAAACTGAACACATGCACTAGCTTTCACTTTGTAATTATTAGACTAATGTCATCCTAATGGAACAAACTCATTCCCTCCTATGAACTGAAGTCAATAACACAAACTGCTAACATTAATAATACCACACAGATTTTTGTCTATGTTCCTATTTTTCTTTTTCTTTTTTTATTTTGTTTTGTCCAGTGGAGGACGTTGGTTGAAATCTGTGTAGGACATTGGATAATTTAAAATAGTGCCCCCCCCTTCTCATGGAAGTAAACCAGCAATTTGTTTCGTGTATTATTATAACTCAATAAGGTTATGTGTTATTGCAATAGAGCAATAACTGATTGCTGTTAAGACTGTGAAGGCTGACACAATGGCCGCTTTCAGTGTGTTTTCCTCTCTATTTTTAGCAACGTATATGTAAGGCCAGCTGGTGGACAAGATTAAATAATTTATGATATTTTACATGAGCCTAATGGGCCCGCTTCACCGCAGCGCCCCACGTTCAGAGCAAACGTCACATAATGATGACCGTTTCGTTTTAACTGCAGGAATTTAAACGGCAGAAATAGCCAGCTCACATATCTGGCTGAAGTAAAACAAATCATGGGAAGAAATATAAAATGAAGAGTCTCAGAAGGCAGAAGACTGAAAGCCCACTTTATGTCGGTGATATTTCAGTTATTAATCATATATACAACCTTGAGCTGAGGAGTTGAAATTATACTTTTCTCTGTGAAGCAGAAAAGCTTAAGTATAGATAGTTGAAGCCAAATCTATACATACACTGCATATAATAACATTACTTATTTTATTGGTTTTCATTAATTAAGAGGAAGCATTTATTAATTTTATTTTTTTTAGTTCAGTTAGGATTACCGTACTGTAAATTTCAAACTACTGAGCACACCTAACTTTGAAAATATAAATATGAAACAATGTAGATGGATAGCCCAAAAGGTTATCCAGCAAAAGGGCAAGCACTAAAGGTCTGAGAAAACATATGGATTTAGTGGAAGAAATTATGGAAGAACTGAAGAAATCATCTCTTTTGATGATTCTGTCGTTTATAAAATAGAAACAATGTTGGTAATCTTAAATAAAAGACATAATCAGATTTAACTACGAATAGAAACGTTCTGTCTTTTTTATACAGTGTAGATTTAGCTGCATCGCTGGGCTCGTCAGTCAGGAGCCCTTCTTTTGTACTAAGAGAAAAATCATTTCTGCTACTTTGCTTTGCTTATTTTAACACAAAGCATTTTTCAAAGAACACGTCACACAAATAACCAAGCAAAATCCAATCCTTGCTTCAATCCTTTTTTTTTCTTTTTCTAATAGCAGACATAGGTTTTGGAGACATTTATTGTTACAGTAACCATAGTGCTGTCTTTTAGAAGCATGCAGGTCCCAGGTGCACGGTTTATTATATTAGACTGCACATGTAGCCAGAAGAAACATTGCTGTGTGAAAGTATTTAATTGGAGACTGCATTTCGAGACATCCAGCCCTGCCGCCAGTTTTATTCTAATTGCCAGCAGCAACGCACTTAATGAAGCAAGCGGTGAAGAGTGTGGGTAAAAGAGCAAGAGTGACCAAGTTTCCAAGGCAACAGCAGTGGCAACAGAGCGTGGGGTTTCATCTTGAGGAAGAGGATATAGGAGAGCTGTGTTTCCCTGCAGCTTCGTGCCGAATAGCTGTAAAATAATAGATACAATTGTGAAGCTATTACACAGTTGAAAAATGTATGCAAACCTGTGGAGTAAGCCCTCTACAATTCACCAGAGGAACAATTTTCCTTAAAAGCAGAGGCTTGTGTAGGCTATTTCTGATGTGCACAAGCACCATGTCTTGAAAGCAACTCTGCTGGGATGGAGCTTTGATGTCTGTCTGTCTTAAGGTTGAAACAAAGCAGCAATATTTTTTTTTTGTCCTGGTTTTCTTACTGATATATATCTCCCTAGAGCATTGCAGCTTAAGGGACTGTGGGTGTTGTAACACCCCCACTTTTCCTGAAACATTTACCCCTCCCACCTTCTCCCCCAAGCGTCATCCAGACTTTTCTACAGGTTTAGACAAAACTGGAAAACTGAAAGCTTCCCCAGAAGAAGCATACATTGAACGATCTAACTGACTCAAAATCGCAAGCCTAATCTTGGGTTCATGCTTTGTGTCTCCTCTCCACTGTTAACTACGTCTGACTTTTATTTGCTGCTTCCGTTTTACATGAGTGGTTGTTACAGCATGACACAAGGTCTCAGTGACTTTATTCTATGGCAAAGGTGAGCAATATTTTTTATTTTTTATTTTTTCCCCCAGTGGGCCATTGTTACCAGATCACTGGCTGAGCAGAATTTTATAAGAATATATCTGATAATAAACTATAAATTCAATTATGATCTTCCAGGGGCACTAGGCATTGCTACTGAACAATAAAACATGACAAACCATACCGGCAACATAAATTTTTGATTTTTTTCTAACCATAAATACTGTATTTTTCACAAACGCAATTAAAAATGCGTTTGTGAATGAACCATGGTTTTACTATTTAAATTCCAAATTAGAATTCCTCAGATAAATAATTGTTTCCTGCAAACCTACCACACCACTTTTACATTACCCAATAACTACTTATGTTCATGTTTTACTGTATCAATTTTTCTGCTGGAAGACTATTTGCAGCCTTAAGTAAATAAAAAAAACAAAATTCTTCATCATAAAATGCTTTTCAAATAAAAAAATGTATTCAAATTAGTGGACAAAATAAACACTGGCTTTTTAGCTTACAAACCCTAAAATGACTGGGAGTGTTTCAGTGAAAAGCAGAGAGGCACTGATCTGAGATGTGTGGCTAATTTCCAACGATTGTTTTTTTGTAAAAGTTTACCCTGCCATTTGTATCCAACTTTGATCGCTCTCCAACAACCACATCATACTAGTTTTCAGAATATATCTTACTGGCTTTCTTGTCCTAAGTAGTCATGTATGATAGCACCGTCTGTCATTTCAACTCCTCCATTCGTTTTCTCCAGATTTCTTTTTATTCCTGTCTATAAAACAATTCTGTCCAGTATGCACTTAAATGGTGAGAAAAGTTTACCAGTAGCGAATAAAAGAAGAACTGTAAGTCATAAAACGCTATCTACAGCAGATTAAAACCATGTGTTAAAAGGGGCAAATGAACTGAAACTATATAAAAAAAGAAGAGTTCAGCTCTTAAAAAGCTTCAATTATCCCACAGCAGAACAGATCCTCCACCATACTTCACAGATGCATTTCAGTGCTTTTCCACATTTTATATCATTTGGTTCATACCAGACCTGCACCTTTTTACAGTTGTGATCTGAGGGCACAAAAGACTTTTTCCTAGCTTGCCTTCCAAATAACTAGGTGGCAAAGTGCAGAGCGCGTAATGGCTGTTATGGGGATTTTGTGACCTGAAGATTTTTGCACTTTTCTCACAGTAAGCTTTGAATTTATTTTGGAAACCTTCTCACAATTCCCTCACTGTACTGGTGACTGCCAAAACCTTTTTTTTATTTTTTTTTTATCAAGCATCATTTGTCACACTTGCAGTGGTTTTAAACTTTTTTTTTTTTAATTCGTGGTCTGGGGAATCTTTGGTTGAGTAGCTGTGCTCTTTTATACTATTATTCTTGTTTTATCGATGGAGTGTTAACATTTTTTTTATTTGTTGGTTTGAATTGATTACCCTAAAATAAAAAAGCACAGACTAAGCAGAGTTGTAATGATGTGTTACAAAACAATAGGGACAGGTCTGTTAGAGTTTGTATTGTAGCTTCAATACAAGAGTCACAAAAAAGGCTAAAGGTATTCTTACTAACCCAAATCGACCTTTTTGTCACCTTCTGGTCGCATACATTGCGATTTAATGCAACACAAAAAGGCATAAATGTTCATTTATCCCCATTAGTGTCTGCTTCCATAATAATTTGAGATAAGCTCAAATAAATCCTGTTGCTATATAATGCTATGTCAATGTTGGTGTACTATTATTGTGCACTTATCTGCAATTGTTCTTGCTGACTGCAAAGAAAACAGCCCCTTGGGGACACTAAAGTTTATCCTATTTAAAAAAAATAAAATAAATAAAAATCTTATTTGCATATATTGACACATCTCATAAATTAACACAGAATTTCCTTTCACTTCATAGTGCATATAGACCAATTAAAGTTTATTTTTTTCTTTTACGTTTTCCTGTGTGATGACAAAAGGTTGGCCTTTAAGGCCTTTCACACGTTTACATGTTTATTTGTGCGTGGATGTGTCTAGAGGTCCTCAGGTCAGGTTCAGTTTTGTTCATTTATGAGGAAATAGTTCTCCCTCCTTTGGCCCACTCTATGCACCCATGTGTGTCATATGTTCCAAGTAGGACACACAATGCCCTTCAGGAAATGCAAGATACAATTGGTAGAGTGTAGCCGATGTGTTGCATTAGTCCAACGGTTAGTTACAAATGAAATAAAGCAAAACTTTGCTTAAGGGAATGATGCAAAATCCCAACTGATTAAGGGGAAGCCTTCCCTAATAGGCAAGTATTATGACCTTCAGTGATCCATTTTTTCGCCTGTACAAATAATTGTTAAGTTCTGCAGGGGAAAATGCTTATCGTACAAGAAAGTGTGAATAAAAAACCTATTTTTAATTAGAGAAAAACACAAACAAATGTGTGCAACGGGATAAACAAAACCTTATTGATATCTACTTATCTACTACAATTTCAGTTATTCAGTAACTTTGATTAAACTCTAAATGAAACTCTACAAAAAAATGAAATTCACATTCATTGTTCCTACTAAAACTGTACTGAATTTATAAGACTTTATAAGATTTATTTTTATTTTTTTTACTTGTTTTAACATCAAACAAGATGAAAACCGTGTTCAGCCGACACCAGCCAGCTACATTGTTAAGTGAAAATGATCTTCAGAATTGAATTATAACTCAGTCTCTTCATAATATATACATGCAGTTATTGATTTAATTTAATGTCTTCAATTTATCATCTTCCTGGCTTCATCTTTACAGGGTTGTCAATTACAACATGATCCCAGAACTCTCCCGTCCCGTTTCTAGGTGACTCCCGCGAATAACGAAACGCTTCCATGAGTCAAAAAGCAGATAATAACCATAATACTGAGACAGCACATCCTTCAAGGTAGATTGTCTTCAGCAGAACATGTAGGCATTAATAATTGATGGACAGAAAGCCAACATGCAGGACATTGCTGAGAGGCTCAGTGACTACACTGGATAAAAAAAAAAAATCCTACAAATGAATAGTTTCTTATAATGCAATAATGTGCAAGAAGCTTATACTGTGGACAGATAGAACCAGGTATTCACATATACTAAAAGACATATTTGTCTCACTGTCTGGCAGTAAATCAGACTAAACATTTTGTATTTTAGTTCAGTTAGGTTATCCAAAACTTTTGAAGGCCAGAGTTATGAAACAAATAATCTCTTAAGGATCTTTTTTTTTTTATTTTTTTAACTTTTCGAGTTTGGGGGTTGACCAAATGATATTGACACTCTGTTATCAGTTGCCTTTGTTCTGTGGTTGATACAAATACTTCCCACTGACATGTTCGATTTTATTCTATTTATTTTTCTTGATGTCAAGCAAGAAATTTGTGTTGAAGGTCTTGCTTTAAAATATTCACAGACGTGTCTCCGTTTAGTAGAGTTTGCCCGATCAAAATTCATCTTTCTTTCATCATTCTGGCATTTAGAAAATAAAAATGAAGTGACCTAAATCCACAAATGTTTAGTCTCATACAAAGAAAAAAAGACAAACGCAAACAAACAATTGAGATACTGCCACGGTATCCTAAAGTTTTTGCAAAAACAGTTTTCTCCACTGACCATTACCCTTCTTTATTTTTAACAGTGAAATTTAGGGAAGAGGCTGAATCCCCAAGTCAATTCCCCGCTGCAATTGAGCTCCTGCATGGAGGCTGCGGTCGCTGTCAAAGCTGTCCCTGTCCAGCTGTAAGGTTACGTAGTATTGATGATATCGGCTTTCCCTCACTCCCTGGCCTACAAGCACAGCTAAAATTAGCACCAAGCCAGACCATGGCATCAGAGCAGATAAACTCAAAGAGGTATTCAGGCAAATATTTTTTGGGAAGGAGCTGAAAGGAAGGCAGCCCTCCAAGGAAGAATTGAACCTATCCAACATCTTGGACATATTCTACCTCCTTCTCAAAGTTGCATGATAATTAGATAATCTCTGCTTAGATCTTAGCTTGTGTAACAGTTGTTTGGGCTTTTCTGATTTAATAGAGATTTTTTATGAGTAATACCACAGAGCCACAGCCTGAGGCAACAGACTTGGCTTGCCAACTTGAAAAGACACTTTGCCAGGGTGTTAATGTTTTACATTATTTTTAGGCTGTAATCGATTGTGAGATGTTTCAGTTGTTGTCAAGCGACTAGTTATTCACAGCAACACTCTGTCTTCTGGTCCTTCCATATTTTCTAAAGCAACAAGGGGAATCTCACCCTGGCAAAGTTCAATCAAGGATTGCTTAACTTGACATGTGGTTTTAGGGTGAGAAACCTTTGGTTGCCGCTGGATATTTAAGCAACAAGCCCATCAGACACTGGCATGAAGTGGCAGGAACCATCCTTCACACAGCAAAGCACAAGGAGTTAACTTTTATGTCCTGCATGGTTTTATCTGGATGTGTTTAATAGAAACTCTCTCAAAAGGAGAAACTTAAATACTGATTCCTAAAATCACATTTAACTGTAAGTCTATAGTATGAGCAAGGTCTCAGCCAACCCTTCCCCCACATAACCACTGAGCATTGTTGTCTGTGATGCACATCCCTCTTTCCCAGCCTGCGCTAAGGGTCTCTAATAAGGCTGACAGGAGCAAGAGACCATGCACAATACCCTTAGCCAAGAACTCTGCATCCTCAGGAGACCTGGATACCTAAGCTTTGCTATATGTTTAAATGACCGTTTTGCCTTTGTTAGAGTCTGGCAGCATGTGTGCAGCATGCACCGTGAACATTACGACAATGAATTTTTAGAAAAAAAAATGTCCTTCTTTACTTAAATCGAACCTTGACTATGCAACCCTATATGATTTTTGTGAGCATTTATGTTGAATGTACAAATGGGCCACCTGAATTTATTTTTCATTTTTAAAGTATCACAACAAAGTCTGAACAGAATGTTGGGAAAACGCTTTGAATCTTTAACTAAAGTTGTTTCATCCTATATAGACCTTGTTATGATGAATTGCAAGGTACTCATATTGTGATATATTATTACAAAAGTCAGTTGAGATTTAAAACCTATTTTTCATGTGTGGGACAGAAACAGCAGAAAAGTCAGTTACATAGCGACATTTTACAAACTAGATTTTATATTACACTGCATTCCAGCTAACTCTCAGAAGGCTATTTTGTTATTTTTATTTTTCATTTTTTTGGAACAGAATGTTTTCGTCATTTTGCTGCTTTTATTTTTAAATAACCTGCTGTAAGTCTGAAGCATAGCTGCAGTATGTTGAGAGTAGTAGTGCATTTTGAGTATGTTTAGACAAAAAAATAAAAAATCCCCCCGAGAATGCTGAACATCTACATTCAGAAACAAAGTGAAGAATCCAAAGCGAATGAGTGGAAACCTCTCACTCTTCTTGTGTGCTTTGGTGTGTTTTGCTTGTTTACTTGCTGCTGGATTGGAACTTCAGTAATGTCAAAGCTAATGGTTTTCTGTACATTTGCAGTTTAATTATTTCCAAGAGAAAACTGTGATCCCTCACATCTGAAATTCAATTAAATTTGATGAGCCATTTTGTGTAGCCATATTGTTTGCCAATGTTCATCGAGATAATGCGAGAGAAGGAAGAGGACAATCACTGGCTACAGTGACATCTTTATTTAACAAAGCGACGCACAGACTGAGACGCAGTGTGTTCACCAGAAACTATAAATGAGTGTAGATTATTCAGGGAAAGAGGGCCTTTATTTCCAGGGGAAGGTATTATGGGCAGTGTGGCCGGCTCAGCTGATAAGCACCCACGGGTATCTGCTTGATCGTTTAAGCCAATATTATGTGGCTATTATGGAATTTATGACTCTGTCTTCCCCTGCTTTGAGTTCTTTGTTGGTTCGCATTTAGCTACTTTCAGTAACTTTGGAAAGATGGCAAATAAATAGAATTTCTAGAACTCTTTTTTTTTTCTGGCGGAGGACATGAATAAAACATGTAGGGGGTTTTGTATTAGGAGTATGCTGGCATCACTCACCAACATTTGTGGATCACACAACTTAATGCAACATCACACTGTCGAAGGGAGAAGGGAAAAAATACCCACAAGTCTGTAATAATTGGTATTTATGCTTCTGCATGCTGCTCAGAAACAGCTGTTGGCCTGGAGCAGAATGTGATAAAGATTCCGCGCCTCTAAAGATATTTTCACACATTCAGAGGTGAACCACTACCAACTCACTGATGCTTGCCATCTCCTAACACCCCAATAGTGATGCATTTCAACGTGGCGACGCTAGCTAATACATGTACAACGTCTGCTTTCTGTCACTCCTGTGAGCTTAAAAAATACAAGTCATGTTACGGACTGTTCTGTCAAATTAGCTCTTGAAGTACGTAAAATACTGGCCTGTTCGGTTATATGCAGTATATGCTGTTAGGTACATTTAACTTTACCACAAGTTAAATGTAATTAGAAAAGCACTGAGAGGTTAAAATATGAACAAAATTGTAAAAGAAAAAAAAAACATTTACTTAAAGTTCACACATTCAGACTGTGGACTATTCACAAATGTCCTTTCAATTCTTTCTTGGAAGCTTTGTGCAGCTTTGTACAGGGTCGGCTTTGGCTGTTCTTAGAAACTGAAAATTCTTTAGATGCTGATCAACAGATGGAGTCCAAAACTAATACCAGTAATTTGGGATGGAAATGTCTCATTTGGTTGAAACTTGTAAAAAAAAGGGAAAAAAGCTTAAATTATTAGAAACATTTTGTATTCCTTTCTTAAATTCTTGGCATGGGTCTATTACTTATTGCTAAGAGCTTAATAAGGATCTTGCAGAATCTTACAGTACTAAAAATGTCAAAATATTTTTAATAAGGTAAAGTCCAGCTTGTGAAGCTCTATTTGTAGACAGTATGAAATAAGTTTAAGTCATTAGTACCAACTCCAGATATGAGGCTGGATACTTCAGGCAACTCACACTCTGAGTTTGTTTGATATGTTTATTCTCCAATAACACAAAAAAGATCCTTTTCAAACTAATAATTTTCACTGTGAAATCACTGCTGCATGTACACTATAAAGGACCTCTACATTGTGTTTTCTTTCTTTTCCTTCATTATAAACTCTGAATTGTATTTGTATCTGCTGTTGAATCCAAAAATATTTAGGCTAATTAAATTTGAACTTGACTTTCCTAGATTGAAACTATTTTTTTAGGGTGTTGGAATTTGGCCACACTTTGGAAGGAGGACTCAGACTTTAGCTAGAGTGGCTTGGTTTTGTTTTTCTTTCCCTACCAAGTGGAAGCTCATTGTGTAGATAATGATTATAGTGCAAAAAACACCATATAAAAATTACACACCCAAAGTCTTCAAATGAGTGAAACTGAATTCACACTCCGATTTTCTAAGGCTACATTAGGCTCCTGGCTATTGAGCTCTAGCTTCCTGAGGCTCAAACTGCACCATCCTCATGAGGGAGCTTCTACTGCAGGCTTTACACGACAAGCTTTTCCTGCAAAAAAGAAAAAAAATCATTATTTTGGTTTAATGAATAAGGAAGATAATTGAATATAAATATATATATGTACACGATTTCACCGTGTCTATATTAGCGGATGCAATTGACTATGTATTTTTGTATATAAACTGGAGCTGATTATCATCTAAAACGCTTTGAGATGACATGGTGTATACGCATAATCTGAATTTAAACACACACACACACACAAATTAAAAAAACAAGAACAGCTCACAACTGCAACTCAGTTCCCATTGTGCTAGAGAGTAGGTTAAGAGATTTGTTTCATTCATGAGTGTCCCAATTGTAGTACTTTTAATAGGAGGATGTTTTGATTGAGAAAGTCACTGCAAATGTTGACTTTTTAAAACTGAACCAAGATTTTTAGCTCAAGTGTTCAGTTTGTTTTGCAATATTTTTCATCCTATGTGGTACCAAATTAATATATTTTTTTTTTCTGAGTGAAATGCCTGAAAAGTAAACTTTCAGGTTTGGCACCTTCTACAGAGGGACGCTGATGTACTTGCCAAATGTGGTTTCAGATGTTATGGCTTGAATAAGGAAGGTATCCTTGAGATAGATGTCATCTGGATGGCAAAATATGTTGCTGCAAAGCCCGCATAAATCATTCAGTATTAATGTTGCCTTCACAGATGAGACATGCCATGTGCACTAATGAGAACCCATTAAAGATTCTGGCTTTTGAACCTTGTGCCTATAACAACTCTGATGGCTTATCTACCTTTCATCTCCACATTTTCACTTATTAATTTGTTAAACTTTTCTAGGTCTTTTATTTCAGCTGGACTTTTTTAAAGAACAATAAAAATAGTAATAACAAAATCAATTCGGGAGACGTTCAAATAAAAAAAACTGAACTAAATATTTAAAGCCTACAGACATAACAATTTTTATTGATTTTGGAAAAGAGTTCCCTGTTGTGTGAAGGTAAGTTTTAGCCTGCAGAAGACAGGATCAGAGTCATCTCCATTTGGAAAACAAGGAAGAAATTTTGCTTGAGGAATCAGTGAGAGGGTTTTTCCCCAACCAGGGTATATTTAGGATTTAAGTGGATTCAAGGTTAGACCAGGAAACCCTACGAAAAAAAAAAATAAAAAAATCTTTTTCCCAGGAGACTACAACCCATCTTCTGAAAGTCTTCTGAGAAAATACCAACATGTTGGAAAACTGATGCAAGGGAAAACTACATAGCAACACATTCTCTTTGACTACAGTGAAACTTTAGGTGTTCAAGTTGTGTTTCCGTGGTAGAAATGTGCTGTTCAGTGTGTCCTCTTTTGGAAAACGGTTGACTTGACTCCATGACAGTTTGTTTCTGCATTCCTAGAACTGAGGTGGGAGATTTGATGATTTCAAAATTTCCATGCTGCTCACATCTGATTTGGATAATATTTTAGCAATTGGATATACTTTAAATCACAGTTTAGGATTTTTAAACCCTGCTTGTAGAAACAAATAAGATGAATTCTTATTTGCTTTTATGGAATAATCCCAGACGTATTAAGTCGGGTTCTGTTAAATTGTTATATGCATATCTTGACTAACTTCCTGCAGTCTTGCTGTCTCCATTTAGCATAAGTCAAAATGTTGGTCAAAGTAGCTAATATTAGCAACTAGTTACAATGAGGCAGTGACCAAAGCATACGGCTTCCGTCTCAAAATACCTCAAATCTCAAAAATATTGTACACAATTCTTATTTCACTACCTTTCACACTGTCATTCTATTGTTTTGTATCTTTGCAATTTTTAGTCATTTCATACCCAAGTTTTATTTTCAGCTTTAAAATTGTGCTGACTCGTCAGTTTCTACCTGTCTAGGGGACCTTTGGTGCCTTCTTGTGAAACTGCAGATTTTAAGTTCAAATTCAAATGCTAGTCTACCAGAGGAAACAGGAAATACAGAATGTGAGACTAATAAATGACATTGATCACCAGCCTATAATTATTATCGGATCACTGATTCATATTCTAATATATTTTATGAATCAACCGACACACACATAGATCAGAACCCAGATTAAATGAAAACTTTGCGTTATTCAATATTTTCAGACAACAATGAAAACCAGTTGGTTAAAATTGACAAATGTTAATTTGGATTCAACCTCTGTTGAAACAGCTGATATCCTTATTCACCAGTAATGACTAATCTACTCATCGACTATGCGCAACATTTTAACACAATCTCAAAAGTCCAAATTACCTAATCAACAATATTCTTAAAATCTCGTCTCGTTCACTCGAATCTACTTCTGTGTATTGTGTTGTCTCACGATCTGAACGTGTCAGTACACCTCCACCATCCTGACATCTCATAAATGGCAAAAAACAGACAAAGAAAAACCTTGAATGAACTGCATAAACGTTCATTTTTTATTACACAAAGTCATGTACAAGCAAAAGTGATTATGAGTATCAAGTTTTAGGGTATAATGTTTTACTTCACTCGCTTGTGCTTCCCTAAAGGCTTAAACTTTAAATTATAGCTGAACTGAAGAAGACAGCGTTCTCATATTCATAGATATCTCAGAATTAATATTACAAGACAACATCACCCTTGTGAGAAGGACTTGCGTGAAAGCCAGCCATAGAAAAAAAATTTAAAAAAAAACTTTGTGTATTAAACTAAAAGCATAATGAGATTGTGTTCGTCTTACTCGGTGCTTAACTTGTTGAAGTGGTGAATAAAAGTCCAGAGGCTCGCCTACTTTTAGCCCTCAAACAACTTGTATTCTGGGCTCTCCTGAATCAGAAATGAGCCGCTGTTCCTCGCATGACAAGAATACAAGTTCTTCTTAATTAGCTCTTGAGCGAGACACATTTCAACTCAAGATTGCTGCAAGGCTGCAAAACCTCTTAAAAATGTAACAACCACAGAGTCAAAAGTGATGAATAATAATAGAAATCAAAGAAAGCACTGACAACATTAGTTTTTTTTTTTTCCCTGAAGTGATTTTATTACAAAGTTCATGAGGACTTACAGTATTACAAGAGAATTTGCCAACATGCGGAAAGAGAACAAAGCAGAACACAGGAGTAACAAACTGGTAAGAGAAGACAATCCACTGTTCACGATAAACAGAAAAAACTGATTAAGTCCTCAGGAGGTGAGAGCCGGTGAATGACTACAGTGCAGGCATAGAACGGCCACATTCACACTGACTCAGCAAAGGTCAATCCAACCAAGGCAAGATGTGCACATCTCAATAAAACATGTTACAATTTTTATATGCCATCGGCTTTTCTCAACTTTTAGAAAGCTTCACTTGTATGTACATAAAACTGTACAAAAACATGGCATCACAAGCATTTTATCCTATATAAATATACCAACATTTAGGATAACAACTAGATTCTCTCTTGCAAAGACATATTTTCAAGGCAATTGTCTTTGTACTAGATGAACTGTGGAAAAAAGATGAAATGTTCAGTCGATTTCAGTTCCGTCTGGGGGGGAGAGAGTGGGACGTCGAATAGAACTAAAACGAGTAAACAGTTTCTACCAATCATCTTTGGGATTCATGCTAAAAATCGTCGCCCGCAGAACAGCAGACTTGGGGTTGTGAGGATCTATGTACACTAACGCCACCGACAGATTTCATTTTTTCACACAGCCAGTTTGCAGAGAGTCTTTGATCAGTAGGAAAAAAATTAAATAAAAAAAAAAAAACGAAAGGGAAAACAAACCGCCTTTGCCAATTTCGTTACTGTAATTTGTCCATCTGTGCACAGAAATGATCACCATACAATACACATTACAGAGAGGTAAAATATATTCAAGTGAATCCAACATTAAATCAATGTTAAAGTACAAATTAAACATTATCCAACACACTTCTGAGTGTATTTAGGTGCATGAAACTTTTATCAAGAGGAGCATCTTCGTTTCAGAGAGAAGTAAACACAGCTCGCTTAGCTTGAGTTCAAAAGAAAGGGCAATCCTGGTGATATGTATTTTTTATTTTCCATCTGTGAGCAACAGGAGGTCAGGCTGGCTCATCAAGCCAGAAGAGAGGTGGACAAGGTGGGCTTCT
The DNA here is from genome assembly GCA_903067075.1 of Micropoecilia bifurca. NCBI lineage: Eukaryota > Metazoa > Chordata > Actinopteri > Cyprinodontiformes > Poeciliidae > Micropoecilia > Micropoecilia bifurca. The sequence continues at coordinate 19,268 of CAEGAF010115786.1, forward strand.
CGTTTTTATTATTATTTTGATTTATTTATATTTTTTTAATCTCCTGTTAAGCCGTTTCTGTTCAAACAAGATATTTACAAATACTGTCAAAAAAAAAATTAATATAGCCTCAGGACTCATTGTTCGCCATTAACTCAGGCTAAACCTTTCCTGTTAGAGATCAGCTAGGACAACCAAAAATATTTAATTGCCAGAAACGAGAGTGTTTTTTAGAGCGTCGTTGCAAGTCAGAAGTTTGCATATACATTTCCTTAGTATTTACTAGAATTGCCTTACAAACTGTATGACTTTGGTGAAACATTATGGGTTTGCTTCCTCAAGCTTCTCACAAGAGACTAATACGATTTGTCTCCATCCTTCTCACTGAATTTGTGTAGCTGCATCAGGTTTACAGGCCTCTTTGCTCAAACACACACCTTTTCAGCTCTGCCCATAATTTCTCTATATGACTGAGATAAGGGCTTTGTGATGGTCACTGACTTTGTCAGCCTTAAGCTACTTTTGGCCCTCGTCTGCTAGTGCCTACTCAGTGAGGGTTGACTGGGCTCTATACGGCCATGAGGGTTTTCCACTATTAGGGGTTATGTTGTACCAGCACCTTTGTTTTAAAACCTAATTTGCTTGACTTCCAAGGGTGCGGAGTTGGGCTGAAAACATGATGTCAGAAGACTGTATGTCGCTGATTGGCTAGTGGGTGGAATCATTGAGTCACAAGAGCGACTCCATTACAATAATCTGTAAAAACTCACAACGGCATCCGGGTGTATTTGGAGTTTTTGGACTGTGGGACTGCCCAACTCTACGACAGCCTCTCTCTCTTATTAGAGTTGTTACCAAAACTTTCTGTTTGATGTTGCTTCAATATTGCCCCATGACCTTCTGTCTTCATTATGTAGACAAGTACTGTTCACAGTTAAACTGGTGTTCTATGGCTTGTAAGTTTCCCCTTTCTTTACTGAATGTAGGGCCAAACCAAATGTTACGGCCAAACATTTTTCAATTTTATCAGACCACAGAACATGTCTACCAAGATTCAAGTTCCTATTTTCAATTTCCAGTTAGCATAATTTGAAGTTATTTTGTTTTTGTTTTGAGGTTGAAACATTTTTTTAATCAAAACAAGCTCTTCTCTGGGAGCCAGAAATTGTAGCCTTCCTTAAAAGTAAGATAATTGGACATTACTTAGATGCTTGTACTTGTGAATAATTGGTTGAACAATGTGGCACCTTCAATCAGCTAAAATCAAGATAAACCAGACTTGTGGAGATTTCCAATCCTAGTCCGGATATCTTGGTTATTTTTTTTTCTTTTCCATGTATTCCCATCATAAAGCTGTGTGTTTTAGGTGTTGCTCTAAAACACATCCACAGGCATGTCTACATGTAAACATGTAATCTGTATGTAAACTTTAATATTTGAAGAAAGTAATAGGAAAAAAAACTCCCTTTCTCATTGTTCGTAGATTTTACTTTTCCCAACTGACCTAAAACAGGAAAGGATAATTTAATCTCAAACAGAAAAAATAAATAAATAGTTGTCTTTTTATAAATCATATCTAAGGTGTTGGCAATAAAAGAGACCACCAGGGATTATTTTACAGATTTACTTTTAGCGATTGTTAGGCTAGAAAAGGGATAAGATTTGATCCTGTCGACAAACCTGAATTAAGGTATTCGAATAGACAAAGTTGCGACTGAGGCTTTGTGACATTCATTTTATCACTCGTTGCTATCTTTCTCACTTGTCATTAATTCCAGGTCAGCGGTCTTACCCGCTGCTTTCCGTTGGTGAATCCACAGCTCCAAGATGGCTGGGGGAAGGGAGGTTAATCACAGTGTATCATGGCTTGTTGTCAGAATTTTTATTTCGGTTGCTAAATGGCTTTGAAAGTGGCGTAATGTGCTTTCTCCCCCTCAAGGCTGGATATTTGTTGAGCTTATTTAATCACGGCCATGTCCAGTAATCTTCCATATGTTTTCTGTTTTTAAACAGCCTGAATGTGGCTTGCAGCGGGCAGCGCGATGAGGTAAAGTGCTGTTAAAAATACCCCCGCTTTAAATGATTGTAGCTCCGTGGGTGGATTTGCATTGTCTGGTGGGTGCCTTGTCCTGGGGGTGCACTCACACATGCCCCAGCTCAAGACTCATTACTCACCCTAATTAGGAAATGTCCGTTCTCGGCTCCTCCACCCTCACTCAGAGGCACAATCTCACTATGGAAATACTCTGCAGAGGTGAAAGGTATCTACAAATCTAATCAAATCGATGTTTAAATCAAAGACGCCGACGAGCGCTACGATGTTGTAGTGCAGGTTAGTGGAGTCATCATTAGCATCCAATTATCGCCTAATACCTAGCGCCCTTCATACATATCCTTTAAATTTACTTGGAAAATCTGTATAAAAGTAAAAATTAAAAATAAAATAACCCCCTCCAGCAATACCCTATTTTTATTCTCTGTTCATGAGTCTGAGAATGAAAATGCCTAATAAATTAATAAGAAATATTGTCCTCAATATAGAAAAACTTATCTAAATAAGAGCAATGCCATAACCATGCTTCAATCCTACACTTGAATTTTCTGTTTAAGTTCCACCCTGTGTTGTACAATGCCTTGCAAGATTCTGCATATTACACATTACAATCATAAACTTCAATGTTTCATTGGAGTTCAGTGTGATAGACCAACGTTTTTGTTGCACATAATTGCTATGTATAAAAATAAAGATGCATGGTTTTCAATTTTGCTAGAAATAAAAATCTGGAAAAAGAGTTTCCACAATGAGTCAGAACTTTGTAAAAGCTACCTTCTACTGCAATAGCAGTGCATTCTGGGAATGTCTTTGACTAGTTTTGCCCATTTTCTATATAAATTAGTTTGCCTCTTTTGTTAAATAAGTACCCTGTGTATAATTTCAGCCATCTTCTCATCGACTCCTAGCAACTTTTATGAAGAAAAGCAGCCACTACAACATAATACTGCTACAGCCATGTTTCATTATGTCATTGTGTGTCTTTACCAGAGATGCAAAAACTGCTCAAATTTCAGTGATGCATTTGAATTGCAGGCATAATCTCTGTTTCAGGCAAAGTAGTTGGACAGCATCATACTGCCACCACCTTGTTTCACTGTGAGAATGGTGTATTTAGAGTAATGTGTAGTAAGAGTTTTGTGTCACACACACAACATTATTGGTCTATTCCATGAATACTCAATAAAATGCACTGAATTTTATGGTTGTAAAGTGAAAAATGAAATCTAAAAATAATAAAAGGTTTATGAATAGTTTTGCAATGAATTCTCAAGAATCAAAGGCAGACTTGGAATTGAATCTTTAGTTTTAATATAAATTTTATATTCTTTCATGTCAGGCCTGTATTTATTCTGCAATAAACTTTGAAATTGAATTCTGCATTCAAGGTGGGTTTACCGATGGTGATGTGATAGCTTCAACAAATTCATTGCTATGATATTCGATTCCAAAACTAACAGTAACCCATGTAGCTCTCAGCACTCAAGCGCCCTTCAACAAAAAAAACCCCGTAAAACGTAGATCCTCATTCATTAGATCTACATTGATTCTTGTGAACTGCGAGGGTAAGCGAATGCAAACGAATTGCGTCTTGCACGTAAAGCCCATCTGATTGTCTCAACAGACAGAAACTTTCTGCAACTGGTATAATCTCAAGTAGGGAGCAAAAAGCCAATCAGGATGTATCTGGCGAGCTCTGCGTTTGGTCATCGTGACCCTCCGGGTTCTGTGGCCAAGTCAACCGTTTTCATGATGAACGACAGGTCACAGTGCTGCAAGTCAGTGGGACATAATGTCGCTTTAAATGCTGCCACACAGTTCTCTCCAGCAGTGGCTGAGCTCTACAGGGAGCGGAGGTAAAGGCCATTCTACTATGATTAGGGGTCAAAGGTGTCTGTGGGTGTGTGTGTGTGCGTGTGTGTGTGGGTGTGCACACGCGGGGGGCGCGTGAGATACTGCGGAGCAAATAAATGCCTTTCCACAGTATCGAGTCCCTCTCTGGGAGACGGTTTCAGTCAAGTTTACACAGCAGCAGTAAAGAAAAGCTTAAATATGCTAAAATTCAGAGGCATTCTTTGAAGATTATGCCAGACGAAAATATATGTAGGACACACCATTCAAATGTATTTACAGCTCTGTACATTAAGAACGACCATTTGATCTAACTCCTGGTCTCAAGTGTTCTGCCTTCTGATATGGCCAGATTAGCTGTCTATTAAATAATACCTAGAAATGGCACAAGAGCACTGATCACAACTTTCAAGAACTCACTTCACAGACTGGGCCTTGCCTAACTACAACAAGAATTAGTCACTGCTAAAGTCGCTATTTCCACTTGTGATTCTTGTCTAACTTTCTGGATCGTATCCGTCGAGAGCTTCGATAAATAAACGAGGGAGTGCATCAATTATCTTTGTGGAATCGTTCCAAGATTTGCTGATGAGCTGATAATTTGAGTCAGAAATGACGAGTGTTCATGCCAGTGATTAAATGAGTTACGGCCGATAGTTACTTACAACCCAACTGTAGGCTTTAGAATGTGGACAGTCTTTTTTTCTCTCTTTCTCTCTCTCTCTCTTCTTCCGAAGTGGGTGTAGCTTTTCTTTGTTTTGTGTACCGATCTGTTTCTCACAGGTAAATCTCTCGTTTGGGGGTGTGAGCAGAAGGGGACGTGGGCGGGAACTCGGAGGCCACGCTCAGGGGCATCTCCTCTACGGGACAGTCCTGACCGGCGTCCTGGCCGCTGTTGGAATAGGCACTGCGGGAGGGCGGAAGGCGCGACCGGTGCTCCTCTCCACCCAGCCTGGCGCTGCCGTTGGCCAGGCGACCCAGACTCCCTCTCTCCTGGTAAGGCACGAATGTGGAGAGCTTGGGGGGGTTCCTGGTCTTCCGCACGGGGGAGGGATGCCCTGGCATCCAGCAGGCATCCGAGTGACCCAATTCGCTGCATTCGGTCGTGCAGTTTCCGGTCATCGCCACGTCGGGGAGGGAGCGGATGTCTGTGGGCAGGTGAAAAGAAAACAACACTTTCAGTGAGAGCCTCACTCTGGAATAATACTCGACGTGCAGTTAAAGTAGCAAAAAATGACATTTGTGAACAAAAATGGTGTCATCTTATGCACCCCATGAAACCCCTGTCCCCTCCACTCCCATCCTTGAGGTCTTTGCAGCTGTTGCTAAGCAGTCGGCAGCAGTTGCTATGTAGCTGTCGCTATGCACTGTGTAATGAGCACTATCGTGTGTGTAGTCCACAAGCTGGTGTGGTAGATGCAAGAGGCGACATGCTGTGTCTTTGTCATTTAGAAGTGTCCCCCAGCAGTCTGTCTGGTATATTTGTAATATATCATCATATCGTTAATATGTTCAACAGTAACTTATTTCTATTATACGTGATCTTCGTCCTGTGAATAGAGCACTCAAAATGTTCCAGCATGGAGGAGGGAAAAAAAAGGAAGGCAGAAGAAATACACACATTACAACAACACACACTGGAAACATACAGTGTTCAGTTACAGAGGGAATATCTGGATCCTTTAGGAGAAGGGAAAAGAAAAAAAACATTGCTGAATGAGTTATTGATTGACAGCGCTGAAATGAGTTCCCTGCCCTTGATTATCATCCATTTTTTATTCAGCTACTCCTAATTAAATAAATGGGTCCACAACCCAGTGACCTCGTTTTATTTTTATTTTTTTTTACACACACAAGTGGAGAAAGCTCCAAAATAAGTTTGCATGAGCTATCACTTCAGAGCAGTCTCACACTTTCTGAAGGCAAACACTGCTCCGGGGAGGCGCTCTGTTTGTCGGCCAGAAATGTGCAGCTGGCCGTCGGCGGGCTTGCCAATCGTGCACCTGTTGAAAGCTGAACATACAGCATGGATTAAATAAAAATACTACTCTGTTTATCATTTTTTTTTATCTGTTTATGCTCATGCTGGGACAAGTCGGATCAATGTCTCAGAGAGAGAGAGAGAGAGAGGAGCAGATAGCAAAGATCTGTGTGTCTGTGATGCTACTGACGAGAAAAAGTTGTGATTGCTGTGATAAACGCATTACGCTAATGCCACAAGGCTGTCCACACCATGCGAGGACGTGTCCATTATGGATGCTCCGTTCTTGTTCCGTGGTTGCAGCACAGCGTGCGAATGAGAGGAAGTGTTTACACATAGGCCACACATACACACACAGCAAACTGAGGGATGCGGCTGAATGGGACTGATGCAACCACAAAGGATGACGTACTGGAGATAGCAACAAGAGTTCAAAGTTAACAGACAGAGTGCCAGCTTGACGGTAAGCCTGGGAGACGTTCTGCCAGTATTGTACTCATAACCAGTGGCAAGATAATTAGCCCACAAAATGTCAGAGAGAATTGCATCTGGTTCACTGCTGCTTCAGTCAATCAAACGACACAAGTGAGGACAGGGTCCCCACCAATTTTCCATGCCCAAATCCATACTTATTCAGTCTTAAATGTTCAGACTTCTCTATTCTTTAAAGCACATTTCAAAAGTAAAACATTTGCCTTTAAATTTATGGCAGACAATTTTACAAAGTGCTGACTTTAAGCATAAAATGTAGAAAAGCCCACAGACAGACAGAAAAAAAGAAATACAACAAGGGGAGGGTAAGAATAAAGGATATGTAGTTTGAAGGAAGAACGCAAGTAATGAAGGGAATAAGGACACAAGGCACAGGGGAGAATAGAAAAAAAATGAGGGACATTAAGCAGGAATGAAGGCGAAACACAAAGAAAGAAGAATACAACAGAATATAGAAGGAAAGAAGGACAAAAAGAAGAACAAATATTAGCAAGAAAGAAAGGGTGATACAAAAAAGCAGGTGACAAGAAAGAAAAAGGAAACAAAGGACATAAAAAGAAAAGAAAGGTCAAAAGGAAAGGGAGGAGAAAAGGACACAGAAAATAAATCACAAAGAACAGACACAAGGTAGGAAGTAGAGGAGGAAATGGAAAGAAAATTGAAAGAGCAACATGTGAGGATGGAAGCAAACAAGGGAACACAGAGGAAAGGATGCAAGGAAGCAGGGCTTGTTCTTGGCATGGGCCATACAGGTTGTTGTCAACTGTTGTGAAATCAAAACTGAAGGAAATAAAACTAAATAAAATAAAAAAATAGTGGGTATGTAACAGCTCTGACTTGCAGCCTTTTCTCATGATCTGTATTGAAATTGGAAATTCAGATGATATGAGCAGCAACCCGGCCTTCCTGTTTCTGCTGTTGTCCTTCATGCTGATTGACCTCCCAAAGCTGTTTACCAAGGCACAAGTGATCCTACATAGAAGTGTTTAATCCAGTTAGGTCAAGTTTAAATAAATCTGCAGAGTTTTCAGGAGCGATTGCTCTTATTATATAAATATAAATTATTTATATTATCATTTACAACATTAGTTTTTCCTTTTTTTGCCTCTGTCCACACATAGATGCTCTTGACCTGTTTTACGATGCCAATGAAACCCTGAACCTTTAACACTTTCTAAACTTCCAGAGTGAGGACACTAAGTGAACTGTAACTTTAAAATTAATTCAAATTTTCTTTTTAGTCCAATTTTGAGACATATTTGACCTTCAACAACCCCATTTTAGAACACCAACAGTATCTATAATTAAAACCGTCTTAAGAGCTCAGTCTGCAAGGAATGAAGGAAAACGAGGAACAAATGACACAAGGAGGAAAGGAGTCAAGGACTCACATAAGGAGAAAAGGAGACAGGACACCAGGAAGAAAAGGAGGAGGGAACAGAAGAACCGATAAAAGAGCAGGAAGAAAGAAAGTGAAGAACAAAAGAAAGAAAGGAAGCACAAAACAAAGTGATGCAGGCGAGAGCGGCACTTCAGAGGATGACTGAAGGAAAGGCACAAACAATGGGGCAGGAAATAATATCTGGAAATAAAAATATTTTCTGATAATCCATTTTTGTTTCTTCAAACTTATCCAGACCTGAAAAAGACTAAAATCAAATTCCAGATTTTTCTTGGCTGAATATAAAGCCTCTGAGACAGTGTGTTTGTGTGTGTGCCAAGACTTTGAACAGCTTCACAACTAACTAACGCATAATGGAGGGTATTTCTTTTTATTTCTTTGTCCATATTGGTAACTATTTATTTCTTACTGGTAATCCATATACAATTGTCCCATTGTTTATTGCAGTAATAATAACTGGGCGAAGAAGAATGCATAGCTTGAGCCGTTGTTGCAGCTAATCTCATTGTTCCTGTAATCCAAAGCAGCAGGATGTTTAGGCTATTTAATACATTCACCGCACAATTGGGGAATGTTCTGCCTTATTCATGCCTAATTAATTACCAGGATGCTTAAGTCAAGGCTTGTTTATGTTTATGAGGCCATTGTAATTGAGCTAGTACTGTTTTCAAATGAATTACCTATAATACTATGTTTGATACAGAAGGGGGGAAAAAGCTTCTTTATTAAAATATTCATAGTGCCTGAACTTTTCCACAACAAAACAAGTCCCACTGGAACTGCAAATAAATTTCAACACATCATTTTGGGATACTCTGTGAAGTATCATTGTAAAATGATTCTTTTAATTTTCTTCTGTCTCTCTTTTTCTTTCTTTTTTTTTAAAAAAAAAAGGAAAATCTGAGAAGTGTGGCATGCATTGCTACTACATCCATCCCTGTGATTACTTTGCATAAGCAAGACCTTTGAAAAACGTCTCTATGACTATTAAATAGCAAAACACCTCTAACTCATTTTGCATGAAGAGCAGCTCTTTCAATTTCTACATAATCAGTTGGATTTATCACTGGACATTGACTAGACCATTCTATCACATGGATATGTTCTACGTTTGAGCCATCTTTTCTTCAACTTGTGACTTGTGGTGTCAGCTTTCCTTTACACACAGTATTGTGTGTAGAGACCAAAATATTCCGGTATTATTTGACCAGAGCGCCTTCTTCCAATTTCTTTTGAACACAAATGCATGCCACACATTTATTTGCACAGAAGATTAAAAAAAAATCATCTATGCCCTTCCACTTTTTGTTTGAATTTCACATAAAATCATAATAAATGCCCTGGAGTTTTACATTCTTTAACATTTTGAAATGTAACAAAATAATAATAAAAAAAAATCAAAGGATTTAAATACTTTTTTGAATACTGCATAACATGACGAGCAACTGGGGGGAAAATAAGTCACACGTGTGCATGTGTGCCACCTCCTCCTTGATGAGCGGAGTCTCATTTTCACCAGCTCTGCTATCGGCAGGCGTGGTCAGGATGCATCACAGCAGTGAAAATGGACTGGAGCTGCAGGAGAGGTTCACAGGAAGAGATTTTTGAGGAGCGCGCTTTTAAGTACAAGTGCAGTCGCGTAGGCATCTACCCCAAAACGGATTTCACACTTGATTAAAACTTCTCCACGGCTTCTAGGAGGTTTGCGTCTCACCATGAGGCAACATGTTCAAATCGGAGCAGCTGCACATCTACAAAGCTGGGTACGAGGATGGGAGGGGTTGTGGGAGAGAACTTGGGGCGGGAGGGGTGGAGCATCTTTTTTCAGGGGGGGGAGGAAGTTTTTTAGAAACGCACCACATGCGACACTTGGGAATATTTTTGTCTTGATGAATTAGAAATTACCAATAAAGACGCACATGTGATCAGAACTGGCACAAGTGCAAGCAGCCACATTCACAGTCAGCTTCTGAATGATGTAGATCACTCGTGTTTGCCTGTTTCATGAGCGCTTTCCCCTTTTAACTCCCGAGTCCAGAGAAAGAAAGATGAAAGAATCTAAGGTTAACACTGATTGCTGTATCTCGACTGACTGTCAGCCCCGTGATTCACTTCAGGTCGAATGTGTTTTTAGAAAAGATAACACGAAGTTGTTTAAAGGAGTGCCAAGCGAAAGGAAAACGCGTTATGAAAAATGACACATTGCACCGGTGACTGGAGTGCGCGCCGCTCACGCTGAGACCCTGCTCGTCATTATCGAGGGGCAGAAAATCTGTGGTGACAGATAAATACACAACTAGTACGCCAAAAGTCATGTCATTTTCCTCCCGTATTGCCAAAGCATGCATTTTCACGGCAACAGTTTTCAAGGCCATTTGCCGTGATGGTTAGTCTCTCCGTCTATCCCATTTAAATCGGTCTTATTCAGAGCAGGGCTCTGAGAGAAAGCATCTGTTCTTAACACGCAATTTAACAGAGCAGTCTATCGTCAGCTCTGCTCCGTGCGATCATTAACGTCCTTTACTGAACGCCGCTTTCATTTACGCATGTCGGTTTTTCCAACAAAGAGTCGCTGATTATGTTGCACTGATGCCATGGTATGACAGGGTGTTTTATCGCCAAAGCACAAGTTGTGGTTTCTTCTTTTTTCTCCTGTTCCCCCCCCCCCCCCTTTTTTGACGTTGAGCTGACCTTTCTATCACACTCTGATCCGTTTCCGCAAAAAAACAATCAATGTTGATAATTACACTTTTGTGTCTGTCTTTGTGTCGTGGCCATTAGCCGTTAGTGGCTGCGGTGCGGTTCACTTACACCGCAGCGAATTGTTGTCCACTCTGCAAAATAAAAACATGCGCCCACACAAAGGTGTCTGAATATTTGGAGGGCGTGATGAAGCAAATGAGTCAACCTCAGGTAAGAGGACCGAGCCAGAAGGGACTGTGGGAAAATTGGTATTTCTCTCACCCACTCAGGCCCACACGCTTCTTGTATACATACCTAGAATAACTCAGCCTACACTCCATAACAAGCCTTTCAGATTTGGGAGCTTTAAATGTCATAGACAGAAGGGCAGACAATGGAAAACAGATTATCTAATCGCGGCACTAAAACAGTGCGGACCACGTGAACTCCTCTTTGTTCACCCGCCTCATTGTATTTGATTGAGATTTTATGTGACAGACCAACAAAAGGTAGTCCATAATTGCAGAGTGGAAGGGAAATGATATCTGCTTTTCAACTGTTTTAAATATAAAAATAAAATAAAAAACGTGGCAGGTGTTTGTATCCCCTTTATTCTGATAGCTGTAAACAAACAGCGCAAACAATACAAATGCTCCACGAAAGTCTCAGAGGGGGTTTAGAGACCATCAGTGAACAAACAGCATCATGAAGACTAAGGTACACAGCAGAGAGAGCAAAGAGGAAGTTGTGGAGAGAAGCTTAAAGCAGGGTTAGGTTATAAAACAATATTCCGAGCTCTGAGCATCTCACAGAGCCCTTTTTCATTACATCTATAAAACGTGGGGAGAAAATGGGACTACTGCAAACCTGCCAAGAGACGACTATGCACCTGATCTGAAAGGCCAAGCAATGAGAGAAGCAACTAACAGCCAGCTGTAACTCAGGAGGATCTACAAAAAACTACAGCTTAGGCTGGGGAACCCACTGATAGGACAACTATTAGTCAATTACTTGGTTAATCTGTAAATAGGGTAAGGCATAAGAAGGTCCAGTTTGAAAGTCACCTTGTTGTATGAGAATGGCTAACGTCCAAAACACGTCTAGCACAAATCTCAGTGCTGCATAATATCCTAAACACACTGACAGTGGCAGCATCATGCCATGGGGATCAAGCTGGATAGAGTAGACAGGGAGACGATGGAGCTGACAACAGAGGACGACAGGCCTTGTGTTTGGAGAAGAGGACGACGACAGGGTCATAGAAAAGTGGATGATTTTTCCCTCCAGATTATCCATTTTATATTATATTGTCAGAACACTGACAGTTT